>MCJB01042027.1:54359-124047 GCA_002018475.1 Nicotiana obtusifolia
CCCCCCCACCCCCCCCCCCCCCAAAATTCAACTTCAGCAGAAAGTTGTGAGGAAAGTTGGTCATACATGCAACATTGATTAGTCCATGCGGCTGCGTCAATGAAGCAGTGGCGGCCAGATGATAAAGCAAGTGAAGCACTTGGTTTAGGCCCCAAGAATTTAAGGACTCAAAAATTACTATTTCTTATATATAATATATTATTTGTATAATTATTTTTTATTATTGATAAATTTATATCTTTATTGTCATATTAATTTTCAATAGCTTAATTGCTTCCTCTAGTTTATATAATCAAAATAGTTTTCTGTCAATCTTATTTCTCTATTCATTAGTAAGTCACACAACTATATTTAATAATCTAATTTATTATTTATTTTTCTCACATAAATTATACTCTCTCCGTCTCAACTTATTGAAAGTGTTTGACTGGACAAGGAATTTATTAAATAAAGACAGACTTTTGAAACTTATGATCGAAAACAAATGAGAGAAACTCGTGTGGCTAAAAATCATCTCATTAAGGGTAAAAAGAAAAATATAAAGTTGAATTATTACCAAATATAGAAAGTGGGCTGACTAAAAAATAGGAGTCACATAAGTCGGGACATGGGAAGTATGTCTCTGGGTTCTCTCATTTAAGTTGTGATGCAATCAACGTTAAATTCATTCAATTTTTTGTACTTTATAAAATCAAATTCTTATATATATATATATATATATATATAGTTTCTAGGCACGTGCATTGCACGTGTGTCCCATATAAACCAGTAAATATTTTCTGATATGAAGATAATATTATTAAGACGTGTGCATTAAGTATTATGCAAAATTTGAAAGATATATGTTGTTGAACTTAAAATGATTGGATAGGTACATAGTTATATTTAGTTATTAGGTTAGGCATATTTTATAATCACATTAATTTTGATCTTATGAGATATGTACACACATACGATGTTCTTAGTGTATATTTCATTATGACTACCAGGGGCTTTCACTTCGACACATCTTCGCTCGTGGTCGCTTAGAGCTCCCCTTCCATCAATAAGCCTTCAAACGCGTTTTTATGGCCAATGCTGAGATTCTTTAGTTCGACTTTCATAAAGAGGAACCTCATGTAAATAGCATGAAATAAGGTTTGATCCTTCATGGAGATTCCGTAACTATTCTAAAAATGGAAAGTTCGACACAATTAGGATTTTTTTTGAAAATTGGAAGCAGTTATTAATTCATGATTTGGCATGTACAGAATAAAAACTTTATTCTCGATTCTAGGAGAACTTTTATGAAAGCCTTTCATTTGCTTCTCTTCGATGGAAGATTGATTTTCCCAGAATGTATCCTAATTTTTGGCCTAATTCTTCTTCTGATGATCGATTCAACCTCTAATCAAAAAGATATATTTGCTTTGTCATAACACAACTCTTGTTTTCGACATTAATATTCCGATTAAAAATAAAATAATTCATACATATTATATTTTTCTGAAAAAAATGTAAGTCATATGTTAGTGAAAATTAGTAACTGACGAGAATAAAACAGAACTGTTTACCCTCAAAATCGGATAACAATTAAAAGTGTAAGTGATTTTAAAGATACACAGATTAACTTGGTACAAAGCGATAAATTAAGTTGCTATTGAATAAATAAAGATAAAATAAATCCAAACCACACGAGTTGGATAGTTTCAGCTTTGATGGAATAGTCTCTTTCAAGCATGGCTTACCACA
Organism: Nicotiana obtusifolia; assembly: GCA_002018475.1. Taxonomy (NCBI): domain Eukaryota; kingdom Viridiplantae; phylum Streptophyta; class Magnoliopsida; order Solanales; family Solanaceae; genus Nicotiana; species Nicotiana obtusifolia. The sequence goes on from MCJB01042027.1 coordinate 56,091, forward strand.
ATCGGTGCCGATCAAAAAGAATACGAGCTTAAAGACAGAAAATAATAATATATCTCTTTTTTGTGCGCAGTACAGTGTCTCAAATGAATTGTTAGACCTCCTTTAAATAGTAGGGGAGTCATATTTTAGGTACAACTCTATAAAAGGTAAAAAAATCTTCGGATTCGTCGATTGTCGATTTTTCATCAATACATACTGAGATTCCCGCCGTAACATTCAGCCAGTCACGGATATTTCGTCCTTCTGTTCGCCATGCTGGATCGTCTGACAATATTCTTCGAAGTCGTTCGAGACTAGGACCGATTCCAGGATCATGACCTCGATATCCTCGAAGGCAGGCGTCATGCCCCGGGGATCTAGCTTGATTTTACACGTATACAGATAGTCCCTTCATTTTTTGGAGAGTAAATGACGAGAAATGACATGAGCTTCCAATTCTTACTTCGATATACCGTGACAGAAACGGCAAAACAACCGAAATGCCTCGTCAGTCAAGTCTTAATGGCATTAAATACATGTCAGCCGACGGTCGACTGTCCCTAGATGCCAAACACTGCTGAAGTACTATAAATACCCCCTCCTTCTTTCATTTTAACTTTACATCCAAACCTTCTACCCTCGTATCTTTTGATTTCAACAATTTATAGCACTTTTACTCCGATTTTTCGAGATCCTTTGCAAGAATTTTACCCGTTTTCATCTTAAGTCATCAAGTCCAATCTTTCAACTTCCTTTCTTTCTCCACCTTTCTCAGATTTTCTTCCATTTTTTAAAGAAATGACAGGCACTTCAAAAACCGTTCCCTAGAAAGAAAATCCTTCTATTTCACGACCGATTACTGAGGCTGAGGAGACCGTTTAGCGTGCTGCCGTCGATGAATCAGTAATTGAACTCCTTTTGAAAATTTTCATCCCCGGGGATGCTCGGTGAACATCAATTTCAAGGTCAAAAAGCCTTCCTCCATATAAGTTCAGCGTGAGGAAGTCTCGAGATACATCTGCTCGCTCACCAAAGAGAACCTCCCTAAAGTCTAAAAAGACTGTAACTGAGCCGATAAGGACATAGTGGTCCCTGACTCCGATGAAGCCATGAAGCCATTAGCATCCATGCCGAGAGATACCTAAGTGTTTATACTTATCCCTTTACATTGGGCTCAGTGGATCCGGTCATTTTGGATTTCTGCAGAAGGTACAACGTCTGCCTAGGCCAAATTCACCCATCGCTTTGGAGGATCGTGATCCTCCTCTGGTTCTTTGTGAACAAAATTGATGGGTGCCCGTTTACCATCGACCATATTCTATGCTTATATAGTCCCCGAATCTTTCAGGGGGAGGGAGGAGGGACTGATAAAGCTTGTGCGGAGGGCTACTAAAGCCTCGTTCTCAAGTATTGATGAGGACTGCAATCAGGGTTGGCAAGGCCGTTTTGTCCGAGTGAGGACTTCGAACTTAATCCCAGCTGAGTGTCGTCCATTCCTTGAGAAGTGGAATACCTCACATAAGTACGACTTACTTTCGAATGTCAATTTTAAACTTACTTCTCTTTTTCTTATCGGTGTTTTGTGGAGGTGCAGCCATCGCTCGGGTCCCAAACTCCATTCCCCGACTCAAGGAGTGGGTCGAGGGTATCATATCACATATGCCTTATTCCGAGTGCTTGTGGCACAAGCTCTCCAAGGGCCATTCGGAGGCTCGTTTCCATGGTGAGACTTCTTTCCCAAGTAGGCAGTAATAAGATTTCTCTTTTAACATTAAGCCCTTACTCCCTTTACTTCTTTTTTGCTGGCCGGAGAGAAGAAAAGAAAGAGGGCTCCGAGTTCCCTGAGCTCGGAGAAAAAGAAAATAAGAAGAAGGCTGGTGCACAAGTCAAAAGAAAGCACCAGTGCCCAAGCCCCAGCTTCGGATTCATTCTATCGGCTGAGGGACGACTACGAAAAAGAAGAACCCTTTTTCTAGTGGCCCGTGAAGTGTCTCAGCTCAAAAAGCAGGGGGCCTCTGGACCAGAGATCCGTGAGGCAGATTTGCCTCAAGCCAGGGAGATCGATGAGGAGACCGAGACTGAGGCTTCCCAAGATGCGGGAAATGACCTAAAGGAGGCACTCGGTGTGATATATATCTCTGAGTCGCCCTCGTTCACCGATTCCATGTACAACAAGGCTTAAACGGTGAAAGAGCGCTCCAACGAGGGGGCCCATGTAGCGGTGACCCTCTTCACTGCTTTTTGGATGGCGTGGATTCTACCGCTATGGAAGACGTCATCGGATTGGGTGACATAGAGGTACCGAGGAAGAGTCTGACCTCGTGGGCAGGCGAGCCTAACTCAAGGCCGAAAATGGTCAACCGATTCCCTGTCCCGTGTGTGGATCCTGATCGGAAGCGGTCCATTGTCATTACCATTCCGAAGGATGTCCTGGTTCTCTCCGCCCCCGTAGGGGTGGCAATTTACCTTCGGTGTCTGGTGATCGAGGAAAACCAAGCCAAAATGAATGAGGTAGACGCGCCCTGCCCGTTCAAAGAAGCACAACAGGCGCTGAACCGGGTAACATTAGATAACTCTCGATGATTTCAATTTATCCTTTTATACTTGAATTAGTTCATTGATAATCCTAATATTTTTCTTCGTAAGCCTCGGTGCTTCACAATGAAACTTTTCTCTGGTATCAGGATGAGCTGAACCAGCTCGAAGCCGAAGGTAGAGAGTTTACTGAGAAGAGAGACACGTACAAACTTTTAAGTTGGGATTTTCTTGCTTTCTATTTTTCAAAGGGAATGAATTATATTTTGCTATGGGGAATTATTTTTGATACTGTGATGCCAACGAAGGACAATTCATACTTTTCAAGAAACACAAAAGGAATTATTTGATGTTCTGTTTTACTGAACTAACATTTCTTTTCTTCTCTGATTTGAACATATATTACCAAAATTTCTTAATTGACTTTGTGTTAGACAAGATTGAGAACATGATTCTAAAGGACCTGAACATCACTCCTAATGAAAACTTAATTTCAGATTGCAATAGAATCAGATTCTACAATCGGCGTTGACAAAAGGAAAACTATCTTGAAGTGCATTATTGCTGGAGTATTGGAGTGAATCGATTGCAATAGAATAAGATTCTATTTTCTTTACCTTATTTTTTTTATTTATCTATCCTTATAATTTATGAAATTAAATATGTTAAATGTTAAGGATAGATGGTCATGATATTACAACATATTATGTTTTGCATGCAATGTAATGAAATACTAGGATTAGAAATAATATATTTTTGAAGGAAAATTGTTATTCGGTTTGCCAAATGAAATTGGAAAGTTGGTATGCAAATTCAGTTACATGCATAAAATATGTGAAAGACATGAATTAGAGATGAATTAGACTTACACTAATACTTGGAAGTATTATTGAGATCATGAATATGATATTTTATATGTATATTATGTTGGATCAAGATATACATAGTTAGTTTGATAAGAATAATAAATTAAACCGTTGAAATATTCAGGGATACAATAGTTTAGTTGGAAAGCCATTTGAAAAGAAAATTAAAATACTTGTGATTTTCTACCCCTATTTTGGAGACCAAATCCTTGTTTTTTTTTTAAAAAAAAAAAAAACCGTTATGGAGACTAAGTTGTTCCTGATTTTCTACTCCTATGTCGAGATTAAAATCTGCGTGATAGTCTACTCGTTCATTGAGATTAAAGTCTTCGTACTTTCTATTCATTTCTTGGAGATTAAAGTCTAAGTGACTTTCTACTCGTTTTAGAGATTAAAGTCTTAGTGATTTCTACTCTGATATATTATTTGTCGTGAATATTAAATACTTCACCGTATACTAGATCCGATTGTGTCAGATATTACTCGGTTTAAAGATTAAAAACTTTACCGTTACATTATGGTTGTGTCAGATTGGTTTGAAGATTTAAAACTTCACCATTATTAATTCGGGCTCTATCGTGGCACAAACAACAGTTCCTGTGGTTAGCTCTATAAAGTAATAGGGGTAGCAAATATGGATCTTCTTTTGAAGAAATATGTTTGAAATTTGGTGTTATTCATCAAACAACAGCCACATACTCGCCCAATCCAATGGGATTGCGGAAAGAAAGAATCGTTCATTAAATGAAATGATGAATGCTTTGTTGATAAGTTCTGGTTTACTCCAGAACTTGTGGGAAAAGCTATTCTTACACGTTAATCGAATACTCAATCGAATTCTCCATAGCAAATATAATTCATTCCATATGAAAAATAGAAAGCAAGAAACCCCAACTTGAAATATTTCAAAGTGTGGGGGTATATGACTAAAGTGCTAGTCCTAAACCTTAAAAGTTAGATATAGGACCGAAAATCGTTGATTGTATTTTCATAAGATTTGCAACAAATAGTCAAACATATCCATTTCTGGTTCACAAATCAGAAAATTAGAGATTCATATTTATATGGTGATAGAATCAGATAATGCTAAATTCTTTGAAAATATTTATCCGTATAGAAAGGAGTGTGAGTCGTTTAATAAAAAATCTAACCGACCTCGGGAAGAAGCAAAGGAAAGTACGATTAAGAAGAAAAATCCAAGTCACAGTAAAAGGATAACTGCTTCCTTTGGAATAGATTTTGTAACATTGTTGTTGGAAAATGAGCCTCAACCGTTTAAATAAGCAATGTCTTCCTCGGAAGCATAATATTGGAAAGAGGCAATCAATAGAGAGATAGAATCCATATTAAGTAATCATACTTGAGAATTGGTTGATATTCCTCTAGGAAATAAACCTTTGGGTACTAAGTGGATTTCCAAAAGGAAAATAAAAGCTGATGGTACTATTGACAAATATAAGGCAAGATTAGTTGTCAAAGAGTTTAGACAACGAGAAGGTCTTGGTTACTTTGACACATACTCGTTGGTAACGAGAGTTACATCTAATCGTGTGTTAATAGCGTTAGACGTCGTGTATGGCCTTGAAATTCATTAGATTGATGTGAAGACAACCTTCTTAAATAGATATTTTGAGGAAGAAATTTATATGGAACAACCTGAAGGGTTCGTGGTTCTCGAAAAAGAGAAGAAGGTGTGCCGACTTGTTAAGTCGCTTTATAAATTGAAACAAGCACCCAAAATAATGGCATGTGAAATTTGACCAAATAATATTGTCAAATAGTTTCAAGATCAATGAGTCTGACAAATATTTTTACATTAAGAACACTCTGAATCAAATAGTCATTATTTGATTATATGTGGATGATATGCTAATGAAATATTTAAAATGTGAAGGTTTTTAGTTTAGGCATGACAAAAGCCAATGTTAGACGTAATGTCTAAATGATATAATTTTTGAACCCCACCAATCCTTAGTGATATTGATATGATAGTCAGTTAATTCATTACTTGTTCAATCTTAATGATGATTAGTTGATGAAACTACCAATTCGAAGTTGTTCATGTGCCTTTCCAGAAATGATATATTCTTTCTTGAATATTTATGAAAGGGAGTCACCTGGAAGGTTGTGAATTTTCATGAAAAAGATGTGTTTATGTGTTTTTGTATGGACATGACTATTCATGAATGGATGTATTAATACGTAGGTATATATTGTGATAAACTAACCGATGAACGTGACCTAAATCTATTACAAGTTCGAGGTCATGACAAGGAAAATAGTCTTGAGATATTTGAAATATACTCAAAATTATGCTTTGCACTACAATAAATATCTCGCGGTAATGTAGAGATATACTGATGCAAATTAGATTAGCAGTTTAATTATTTTTAAATCCACAAGTGGATATATTTTTACAGTCGATGAAAGCTGAGGAGCAGTGTCTTGAAATTTATCAAAATAAACGTGCATTGGCCGCTCTATAATGGAGGCTGAGTTTATAGCCTTAGACAAGGCTGGTAAAGAAACAAAACTACTCAGGAATTTCTTAAAGATATTCTATTATGGCACAAATTAGCGGCACCTATATATATATATATATTGTGATAGTCAAGCGGCAATAGAAAGGCTGGTCTCTATGCACTTATGAAACCAGACGATGTTCATGGCTGAAACGAACACAACAATGAGAACCAAAGGCAGTTAAGGGTTGATTGTCTGACTTACGATTGTCTAGGTATACACCAAAGTTCGACGGTTCAATGATATCAAATCTAGGGATTGACCGAGTATATCCGGCATAAGTTCACTACGAAAAGTTCAAAGGAAAAACTACTTATCCAGATGCGATTAATCCTTGCTTGCGAATCACACAATCTTTTATGCATACTTTTATAAATATGGTCTACACATTCATGTGGGGATTCTTGGATTTTTTCTAAAGGGTGTGGATTGGAAATGGAAGAGGCACCTCCTGGATTGCACCTCTTTATCTCATCCTTTCATATTCCCCTTTTTTCCACATTGTTGCATTACTTTGTAAAATTATCAGTGTCAAGTGTGATTAGCTCTGTTTGTTGAGTTCGCTGAAATTCTATGATTTGTAGTGCCGCTATCACCGAATAGTTATTTCGTTCTATCCTGGTAGGAATTAATCCAAAACCTTGAATAACCGTGAGAGAATTAAATTCCTTAAGGACACACAAGCAACTTGTGGCTCGGAATTATTTTATGTTATGTTTTAGCAAACAAACGTTTCTTTTCTTCTCTATTTTTTTTGGTTTTGAACATAGATTACCAACAATTAATATTTTTAATTGAGATATACTTGCGGTAACGAGAGAACTCATGATCATGGAAAATAGTTCCAAGAGATAATAGTGAATATGTTTAACATTCACCCCGATAATTAGGAAAATCACCATCCTAAGCTTTTTACTCATGATATACCTTATTCTCTTTAGTGGATAATTTTATTGCTTTGGTATTTGATAGTTAAGAAGTTTAAAATAAAAATCTTAATTTTTATAACTTGAAAAATATTTAAACTTATTTTCTTAATAATATTGAACGATTATAGTCAAGCATTAGTTATCTCTAGGATTGGACTCCACATTCTTCAGTCGAAGATCTTTTATAGTGACTGCTTATCATTTTTAGGACGAGAGTTAGGCGTGATCAGTCGTGCTAGGCATGCATTGCTAAATAAAAAGTAGTCAAAATACTTCTAGAAATTCTTCAAAATACAATAGATCTTTAACTCTGAAATTTATTAGCCTACACATTTTTGATTTTTTTTTTCTTTCCATTTCTTTGTTTTGGTAAGTTTACGTATTTTATTGATTATAATTGAAAATGTAATTAAATTTTGCTGCCTCAAACTAGGAAAGTGGTTTTATGCTACTAAGGAACCACATTAATTTATATCTTCTTTAAACCATCATGAATAAATTACTTGCCAATCTCATCTAATTTATTTAATATTACAATCCTTAAATTGGAATGATACTCAAAACTATATATAGCAAGAAAGAGGATGTGTATTCTTACAAGCTACATTTCAAAATAGATGTATTGCATACATTTTAATATGGCAATGAAGAAGACATCCATCACTTTGCTCTCCTTTGTTTGTTTGATGCTTATTACAATAGGTATTGCCAGGGGCGGATCTACGTTAATCGTGTCAGGTGTTGAAGCACCCATTAACTCCGACGTAAACTTTGTATAATTATATAGAAAATACAGGGAATACTGGTATAAAGAACTAATAAGTACCCATTAAACAAAAAGTCTTCTGGGTGCTTTGGTTAAGAGGTGAGAATAAAATGCACAAATATGAAGTGGTTAGGGATCGATACTTGCATGAATCAATTTTTTTATATGGCCAATGAGTGAGCACCCACGACCTTAAAATCCTGGATCCGCCACTGGGTATTGCTCCCTCTTTTACTCTCTCATTCAAATGAAATCCTAGTTTATGATATGTTTATATGCCTATGAAATTATACTATTGTCAAGTGACATTTTATTTTACATGAGTTTAGTACTTTTATGTTACCTTACTCAAACAAAAAAATTATAATACTTTCTTATAAAAATTAACTCTTATTTTCTTACATGAGTCTGTGATTATATACAAGAACAATTGTTCTGTTGAAATTTTCTTTAGTTGTTGAAAATAATAGTAATAATTTCAAATAATGATTGAAAAATTATTCCATGTTTCATGTATTTTAATAGATAGAACACTAGTTACTTTATTTTTTTAATTTTTTGCTGTTATATTTATTCCTTATAGCTGATGTGAATGTCAATTTTAACAATGAATGCAAATAACTAGTTGTTTGTGCCCAAGGTTAGATTATCGACATCGGTATTGGGGTAGCAAGAAGATGCATTGGTTGATAACATATCCATCGCCCTTCCTCGGTCCGTCCCCATAGCAAATTTCCTATTGGCTTTTCACCCCTGATCGAGACTCGCTCTTCTTAAAAATTATAAAAAATAAATTTAACCAACTCAATCACGCCCACCTAAAACCCTCAAACCCGGCCCGTCAAAGGGAAGCTTGGCTCGGCCCGAAACCGAGAACCAGAACATCAAATTAGACTCGGAGGATACGTAAAAGTCAAAACTCAGAAGTTATCTTTATAACGTAAACAAGAATTCTCAGTCCATCACACTTTACCTTTACCTAATATGATTATATAAATAATTTGTGTTTGTTTGTTTACATGCATTCATAGATCTACGTGCATTGGAATGGTTAATATTATAGGTTGCCTTAGCCTCTTTGCATGCATTGCATGGGGACAAGTTATAGAAATTAAAACGAGTTCCAATTTGGCGTAACTTATGATAGTTCCTAACACATAAAAATATATGGTCAAAATTAATAGTGATATTATTTATAATAAGAGATTTCGAGTTTAAGTTCTTAACATGAAGTCCCTTATATTAAAAAATATTTTATTATATAATGTACTAAAAAACAGATTTTCATTCATTATTGTTAGTCCAGCGTGAAATTAAGAAACAGAGATGTGCCTAAGGCGACATGTAAGCAAACTGTGCACGTTAAGAGAAGAGGAGAGATGTTCGCAATTACTATCACAAGAAAACTGCCCTCTATCTTCTAAAAGGACCCGTTACTTCGTTCGTATCTTCTTGGCTTAAGCTTCCAACTGAACAACATGGCCTTGCCGAGTCGCAGTTTCACAGCCGCTCCTCTACAACTACCTTTCGCCCAACATGATCATGAACGAAGACAGAGAATTGTGTAGATAGGAGGACGAAACGAACCACTTGTCCTGATCGGAACGATTGAAGAAAGAAAGAGAATGGTGGCTCCTTTCGTCCAGGGGACATCGTCGAAGAACAATGTCGGGAACAGGGTGAGAACCTTCCGTTGGTTACGCTCTTGTTGTGTCGGTTCTTCCATATTTAAATATGGAGATAAATCCATAAAAAGATTTATATCTTTCTAACGATAAATAGATATGAAACTTTTTGAACGTGAATTCAAATTTAAACAGAATTCAATACAGATATTAAAAACGGATAAAAAACCAATAGAAAGAGCATAAGGTCAAAAAAGCACATGATGATGAAACGGGATCTCTCACTAATTCACGGATTCACACCGCGATTTACGTATACGTCTTTTCATTAAGCAACCGTATTAATTATTTAATTAATCAATGAGATTACACCTGCATTAACTAATTTTAAATGATAACGTTGCCAGATTACGCTACTACTATAATCATTCCCCACCATTCACGGGCTTGTTTTTCTTTTTCTTTTTTAATTATTTTGAGATTGAATATGAATGAGAAGAAGAATACTAAAACTAGCAGTATTTTGATATCATAATTCGTTTACTAACAGCTTCTTTGGATGGTTATTACATGTTTTATTGTATTATATTATTATTTTAAATATAATAAATTTTTTATTGTTATTTAAATTTTATTATATCGTAATTTTAAATTTGTAATTATATAACGAAGAAAAACCTATTTTACATAACGATCAACTTGTTGTGATCGCATCGTTATCATATATTTTTCTCTCAGCTTGCCTTTTTTCTATTTATTATTATATAATCTTGTTTTACCTTTTACCCTATATCTAATTATTTTTTTTTAATAATATTATAAGTTTATTCTTTAGGTTGCTAGTGCATTGACATCATGAAATGATTAAAAATAATATAATTTATTCAAATATTATTTTATTTAATTAATACAATATAATATAATACAATATAATATGATTCAACGATGAAACAATATATAAGGATGACCAACAAAATGACCAACCAAAATGTAAAAGGTTGAACTTTTGATAGGCTCGAAAATCCGATTTCTTCGCATTAAAATGATGGAACATGGTTATTTCATTAGCATGCAAATGATCAATCCTACCCAATATGTGCATTCTTTTATCAGATTTTTTTTTTAAACTCCTTCCAAATTAGGAGGATCTATAGTGTTTTCACACTTCCCTCCAGCGTGGCTCAAACTCGAAACCTAACGATCGTGGGTAGAAGTACTTTTACCAACTGAGCAAGCTTCACTTGTCTTTTATAGATTTTAAAACGAAACAAAGACCACAAGTCCACAACTCACGAGACAAGGTAAACAATAAATAAAACAAAGTAAAAAAGCTTTACTATATATTAATCTATTTGTATATTGACAAAAGTGTGGCCAATTTTCAATTGCACTCTTTCTTTGTCCCATTAACAAACAACTACTTTTATACCCTCTTGTCTCCATTTCCAACATCCTTATATTTCACCCGTTTTGTCATTTGTTCTCTTCTTGTGCCAAGATTTTAAAAGGTTTATAAATAAAACCCAAATCAAGCCTTTTTCACCATATTGTATTTTCTTCTTATATTTGGTTTTTAGTTTTGATTTATGATAAGAAGAATCAGATCTTGAAGCCCCCAATAAGTCACAAAGAAATATAGGAAACAATGGGGAATACTCTAGGAGGAAAAAAGACAACAAAGGTGATGAAAATCGATGGACAAACCATGAAATTCAAGACACCTTTGTATGCAAACGAGGTTCTAAAAAATTATCCTACTATGGTATTATTAGAATCCGAAGCAGTGAAGCATTTTGGGGTCAGAGCAAAGCCATTGGAACCACAACAAGAGTTGAAACCTAAAAGGCTCTATTTCCTAGTTGAGTTACCTAAGTACCCTGAACAGAAAACCCCGAGGAGGGTCCGTTCAGGGATCCAAATGAGCGCGAAAGATCGGCTCGAAACCCTAATGCTAGCACGGAGATCCGCATCTGACTTGTCAATCTTGAAGCCTGTCAGTATTATGACCGAAGAGTCATCATATCAAAATAACTTTACTCCAAGTTCACTGCCTAATAATTCATCGCCACGTAAGGCGGAGAATGGTGGGCCCGTTAGGGTAAAGTTGAGGCTGCCTAAAGCTGAGGTGGAGAAACTGATGATGAAGTGCAAAGATGAAGGAGATGTTGCTGAGAAAATTATGCAACTTTGCATGAGCAACAATGGTGTAAGTGGTCAGTTGATGGAAGAACAAAGTCATAATAATGGAGGAATAATTAAGAAAGGACTCAAATCAAGAGAGGTATTGTTATCTTCCGAGTTGTTCCACATCGGTGTAATTTGAGGTCTTTGGTCTCCTTATATGGTCTTGGGCAATCCTCATCTTATAAGCTAGTTTTGGGGTTGAGTTAGGCCTAAGGTTCATTTATCATGGTATTAGAGTCAGGCCCATCCCAATTATTGTCATCAATGTTGGGGTGTATTGAGTTATCCTACATTGGTGGAATTTGAGGTCTTTGATCTCCTTATATAGTCTTGCTTTTAGGGTTGAGTTAGGTATAAGATTCATTTACCACCTTATGGACATGAATCCACTTTACTAGGCACTTTCAATCAACAATTTCTGCTAGCTCAACAAAAGCTGCAAATTCTATTCAGAAACAACGCCTAAGTCAAACTTTGATAACTTCAACTATTTGTCCTTAATTTTAGTTTTTTATTTTTGCATATTAAACCTATAGACAAATTCAAGATTTAAATTTTACGCGTCCAAATACATAATTTTATCATATTTCATCAAATTTAATGGGTTCAAAATTTATTATATATACATATTTAACGATATTTTACGCAAAAATACAGAGTATGACGAAAGTTCATCTAGATAATCCCTTATTGGTTAGCTACCGGTTAGAAGTAAGCACTTATAGGAGTGTAACAACCATAATTGTTTATACACCAACATAAACCAAACTAGTGTACGTATGCCTACCAAACTGAACACGTAGTGCATTACGTAGATTTAGAAAACTAAAATTCGTTGAAACAGATTATTCAGCCCATGATGTCAACTTTGGTTACACCACTAATAGAAATGAATGGGAAAAAAAAACTGGAAAAGATGTTAAAAATAATCTTGAAAATATTTATTTTGTATAATCTTTCTTTGGTTAACTTTTTTCTTTTTGGTGTAATACAGAAACGTGTAGGGTTCTTGCCGATTACAGAAGGGGAGATTCAATTAGCAATGGCAGCTTCTTAACAAGAAATGGGAACAAAATAGTAATTCGTTCTATAGCTTCTCTAGTCTATTTTATATAGCCGATCCCGATTTATGTGAGGCTGAGGCATAGTTGTTGTTGTCGTTGTTGTATTTTTCTAGCTTAATTCTCTAGTCATGTAGTGGTCTTGGAATTTACTGACAGACTTCTTAGCTACTTATTAGTACTAATCATGTATTAGTCATTTTGTATACTAAAATTAAGAAGCTGAGAATGGGATTATTTGCCCTGTTGTGATTTTTATGTGAGATGGCTTTGAAGATTTTACCCTAGATTACGAGCAACAACTAAATTTATATGTGGTTTTAAGGATACGCGACCTGATTTAATACAGTTAATGAATAAACAGAAATAGAGACTAAATTAGTAAACAAGAAAAAAGCAAACCGCCAAGATTGAGTGATCTTCCCGTGTTAGAGGCCCTTTGAAATAGAATATGAAATAGATAGATGAGCAAAAGTAGGCTATAGCTTTTTTATATTGATTATATATCGTATCCCTTTTATAAATGGGGTTGTCTGCTTATATAGGAAAGGTGAAGAATTCTGTACAAGGTAAAAATCTCATTTACAAGGTAAGATATCCCTAGAATTAATGAATTCAACGTCTATATTGATCTGAGCCGCGATTCCCGCCGAGATGTTTGTGTATCACGAGATTTTCAGTCCTTCAGTTACACAAATCAGATAACTTTACTATAGGATGTTTTACCCTGATCGGCCTCGACGATTTCACTTCGAGCGCTTTGATTTCGAGCTTCGTTCAGACGACATCCGGTCTCGGGCTTCTGACGTTTGATATTTCGGTCTCGGCCTCTTGGTTGGTAGCTCCAATTGACGCTGGTTGTCGAATCCAAAAATCGGTATTTCCTATGTAAACGATCGGGTTCGATCCCATACAAAGATATACTTGTAGCAGTTAAGGACTAATTATATGTTTCTTCTTTTTTATCTGACCTTGAATATTGCAATTTGCATGATCTTTTTTAGGGTGTGAATGTACTAAGAAACTAGTAAAAAAAATTCTATATACTCAGTTTACGAGTGTGCAAAAATTTGGTCTTATCGTTTTGCTTTTCTTCTCTTGCCTTTCTTTTTCTTTCTTTAGAGACCTTTTTTAGTGGTGGCTGTAGGCTTCACCACATAACGTTTTCAGTGAAAACGTTCTCGCTATTACGTCATTAGTGGCGACTGAAGAAATCGCCACAAAATATCGTCGCAGCAATGTAGGTTGCTACTACAATTAGCGACATATAGCACAACATTTGGCGCTGAAATGTGGCTACTATAATTGGCGACATGCAACACCACTTTTAGTGGCGACTATAGAAGTCGTCACAGAAAATTGGGGCGCTTATTGAAATTGGCGACAAACCACTTTAGTGGCCACTTTTATAGTCGCCACAAAAAGGCTCTCAGATTTATTTTTATTTATATAAAGTAAATTGATAAAATCTCTTAGTTAAATTGATAAACTCTCTTAGTTTCTTTACGTATTTATTTTTGAACGCTTTAATGAAAATCTTGCCTTCCATGGCAACCTTTTGGTTGAAGCCGCCTCATGGAATAATTTGCATGGCCAAACATCCTTTTGCTACCATTCTAGCAAAGTTGGATAAGGAGAGGGAAAAAAAGTAAAAACAAGTCAATGATACATGCTTTAATTCTGCAGCCTTGCTTTTCTTTGCTTTTTCTTCGCATACCTTACTTATCTCGATCTAGCAAAGCACAACACGAAAAAGATAAAGCCGTATTTCTATCAAAACTCCTCCAACAAAAAAAAAAGATAGAACTTAATTCAGTAAATATTGACTTTTCCATAGAAAAGATGAATTCTTGAATTAGTTTTTACTTTTGCCTTATTTGGTGAAAATTTGGTGCTATTCTTGTCAATCGAGGAGACAAATCAATTCAATATCACAACAGTACTGTACAGTAAGAGATTCACAGAAATATTAGAGGTCACATCTGAATTAAAGATCCCAGCATTGCAAAATTATTAGGTGGCTCCAGTTTTTAAATTATTGGGTTTTCAACTTAACTAGTACTAGTAGGGGTAGTACGTATTAACTGACTCTTTCTCCAATTTATCCTACCTAATCAAGTGTTCACACTTCGCACCTAATCAATTTCGATTTCAAATCACGGCAAAAATAGTACGGAATAATGAAAATAAATTACTTATTGACAAAAAAAAATAAAAAAAATAAGAAATCCCACCAAAATCTTACCTAATTGAGATATCTTAGAATGCAAAGTAGGGCCTTAGATTTTAGTAATCGGAGTTTAAGAAATTCTCTGATAGAAAATATAAAAAAGAGAAAAAAATAAAATAAAAGCAACCTCACATTCCTTATATATTCAAAAAACTCAGTAAGATGGATAAATGAAACTTGAGCATAGATACACGTATGCTTGAAAGCATTCTCCAGAGTTGAAAATTGAGTCCCATTTTGAAAAATTCAGTTTTTCGGTTTAACCGAAAATCAAACTGTTTAAATCGATCAACGTATCGAAAATTGAACTTTTAAAAACTATAAACCGCAAACCAACCGAATAAACCGAAACCGAATAAATCAAAATTTTCGATTCGATCAATTTTTTCGATTCGATCCGTATTATGTCCACCCCTATAATCAAGTGTTCACACTTCACACCTCTTTATTATTTTTAAGACTCTTTGGGTTTTCAATCAAATGATTTCAAAATAAATGTCTTTTATTCAGTTCAGCATGTTATATCATGTCTGTGATATGAGAATAAATTCAACAGCAAAGGGTTCCCAACAGAATGCAATTAAGATTCAACATGATATTCAAGTTTCTTTTGAAGCTAAGCTTTGTGAACTTATTTCTTCTCAATTTTGAAACTAATGAAAATTTCACAAATTGTTATATAATTATGATCTTTTTTCATCAAAGTCGTATAATATAATTTTATTTTCTCATACCAAAATTATATAATTATGACTCTTTTTTATTAAAGTCACATAACTATGTTTTCTCATATGAAAATCATAAAATTTTTACTAACTCACACAAAAATCATAGTAATCGAAAAATATGATTTTTTTCAGTCTAATAAATAATAATCCAATTAAAATAGCAATGACTCAACCCAACATGGCCCACCCGACCCAATACTCATACATATAAATTAAAATAATACTAAAAGTAAATAGTAAATCATTCAAAATATGATACTTCTATTTTTCATTTTTCTTTTCAATATTTTTATTAAATTGATGGCATTTATATCTAATTATACCTTTTATTTCTTTATTTTTTTGTTAGAATCTCATGCACTCCGAACTAAAATTTTGTGGGGAAAGAATTCAATTTTAGTATTAGTTTAACTTAAAAATATGGGTATTGGGTCAGACTGTGTTGGGTAATTCCTATTTTAAGGAAAAAATATAAAATTAACTGTTTGATTGAAACTAATTGTGTTTTCTAGCCAATATGTATGTATAATATTTTATCGGCTATTAATTTTAGGAGCGTTTAAAAATATACTCATATTTCTTCTATTCCAATTAGGTAAGTATTTATTAAACTGAAAAAAAAATATAACACAAAAAAATACTACTGAAAATTCCGACCACTATAATTTTTTTGTGAGTTAGTGAAAGTTTTATGATTTTTGTGTGAGAAAATAAAGTTATATGACTTTGATGAAAAAAGTCATAATTTTATGATTTTTGTGTGAGAAAACAAAGTTATATGACTTTGATAAAAAAGAGTCATAATTATATAATCATTTATGAAATTTATCCCGATAAAATTACTTTCTAGAAGTATTCCCTTTGCATATCTTTTCCTTGAAACTCTCAAAAACGAAGCCTCCAAATGTCACAGCCCGAGTTCACAGAGTTCATGACGTATTTGCTTTTTTTATAAGCCATCAATAATCGCCATTTTTCGAACGGGTCCGACTATTCTTTCACCAATCGATTAGTTAAAAAATTCTGTTGGGTAGAAGCCCGAGTATCGTTAAGAAGATCTTAATATTTTTTATTTTTGTGTATTATTTTTTAAATAATGAAAGGTAATATTATCTGATTTGATCCAATAAATTTTAAGAATTCTTTATTTAATACGCTATCATCGAGTTCAAAAGTTAATCAATCGGAATTTGTGGTGTCTTATAGAGTAATTCACTTTTTTCCGACGTTGAAATTTGACTAAGGTATCATATATGCATCCCTTATTTAGAACTTGGATGCTATACAGCCTAAAAATCCATCAATGTTTCTCTTTTATCCAAAGCAATGAATGGACATAACAGATGGAACGTCAAGACATGGATCGAAATTATTCATTTGACCAAATTGCCATATAAATTTAAAATTTATTATATTTAGAGTTGTGGCGCGACAGAGTTTTCACAAAGAAATTTCAACATCTATTGTATGTACAAAAATAAAAAAATTAAATATTATGGTACACAAGTTGTCACATAAGATCGTCACTGAAATGTAGGTCACTACCACAATTGAAGACATACCGCACACTCTTAGTGGCGACTGTAATTATTGCCACTTTTAGTGGCGACATTAGGAAGTTACCACAGAATCTCGTGCTATTGGCGACATATTCCTTTAGTCCTATTGTCGCCACAAAAAGTTTGGCAGTGAAACTTTGGTCCCTATTACAATAGGCGTCATAAAACTAGTAGTGGCAATTATTAAAGTCGTCAAAAATATAGAAGTCGCCACAGAGGGCTGACGCCAATAGAATTGGCGGCATACCACTTTTGGTGGCGAGGATAAGGTCGCCTATAAGATTTGTAACAGAAGGGTGGAATTACCTATAATACCTCTTTTAGTGGCGACTACCATATTCGCCACAGAAGATTATCTGAAAACTTTATTACTTTAACGTATTACTTTTCTCATAGAAGATATTGGCTAATCCAAATTATTTCTTATTTTATATATAAGAGTTAGGATTTTGCTGATTGAATCGATATAGCACATGGAACGCCTAGACATCGATAGAAATTCATTATATGATCTAATTGCCATTGAAATGTCAAAAATATTAGGTGCAATAGTAGATGCTTTTAATGGATATAGTACATCAAGAGGAATCAAGGGACCCCTTGATTATTTGATTCACCGTTTAAATATAATTAAATCAGGATTTTAATTTTAGGGGTTCTGAATTGCGGGACCAATTGAGACAGGGGTGATTAATTCTTTCAGTTTGCCCATCAGTTTGAGGATGGTTCGCCGTTGAGAACTTCAAATCAGTCCCCATCATGTTGAACAACGCTATCCAAAACCGGCCTGTGAACCGTGTAACCCGATCACTGACAATATCAGCTGGCACACCAAAGAACTTAACCACATTCTTGTAAAATAATTCCGCAGCAACATCTGACGAACAAGCGACTGGGGCAGCAACAAAAACAACATATTTTTTCATACGCCGCTGTGCTTTGCGCAAACTGTCTTGCGCTTCTGCAAGCAATCCTTAAGTACTAATAATTAAGTTCTCAATTTAATTTTTTAATATACTTAATGATTTTATTAAAAGTTATATAGAGTTTAGATTAAAACAAGACATTTTGTCGAGCCCACATATTATATTATATACTACCTCTGCCCCGAAGAAAATTTCTACGAGATCTAGAAAATCTTATAATTTCATTATCAAAACATCATTTTAGACCGTTGCTGGTAAATTAAAGACATATTCAAAAATCATGTCGACAACGTAAACAAAAATTCTCCATCCACTACTCTTTTAACTTTACGTAAGTATAATTATATAGTAAATTAACAACCTTTTTTAACATGCACACGCATATTTCTACGTGTAATAAAATAATTAATAATTGTTGAGTTGTATTACATCGGTGGGATTTGAGGTCTTTGGTCTTCTTATATGGTCTTGGGCAATCCTCATCTCATAAGCTAGTTTTTGGGGTTGAGTGAGGCCCAAGGTCCATTTATCATGGTATCAGAGCCAAGTCCATCCTAATTATTGTTACCGATGTTGGACCCCCATTTATGTTGTCCACGCTCCAGAGTGCAGGCCTGGACGTGAGGAGGTGTGTTGAGTTGTCCCACATCGATGAGATTTAAAGTCTTTGGTCTCCTCATATGATCTTAAACAATCATCATCTCATAAGCTAACTTTTGGGGTTGAGTTCGGCCCAAGATTCATTTATCAATAATTTTTTATGGATTGCCGATTAGAAGAGGTCAATCTTGGTGTAACTTTTGATATTTTCTGTCCTTTAGAAAAACAGTCAAAAAGCACATGATGATGACTGAAAGGGGATCTCTCACTAATTCAAAGATCCACACCGTGATTTACGTATGTCTTATTTGCTTAAGTAATCCTAATCATTACTTAGTAATTAACCAATTAGGCACATTAATTTAAAATGATTGCCTTACCAAATTACACTACTAATTGTCAATCTTTCCCCCCAATCGCCGTACACCCTTTTTCTTTCTATAGATATATATGCGAGATTGACTGTAGGAATTGAACATATTCTTTTGTGACAAAAATTTTTACGTAATTTTGCATAAGCGACAGAATCACTTGATTTTTATGGATTGTGGGTGATCATACGTCTCATCTAAAAGCTAAATTGTTACGGAGAGCATACTTTAATTTATTTAATTGTCTTTGACACGTTTCATGTGCGGGCTTGACATTTTTCCTAGGCCAAGCATGTATAAATACTTTTTGATAATGGGTGATGATGAAATTCTTAAACCCAAGATCTCTATCTACTCTGATACCATATAGTTATATTGTAAAATTGCGAGGTTCATCAAGAATCATATTGACGTGAAAATTCATTTATTAAGACGATCAAATATGTTGAAGTTTAAGGGTTCCAACCAGTGGCGGAGCCACATATGTCTAAGAGATGCTAATTGACACCTTTTTGTCCGAAAATTAAACTGTGTAATACGATAATTTTTTAATTTAATGTATTTATGCTATATGTTGACTCTCCATGTATTCTTTCGAAGTATACTATTTTATATTTTAATACCCTTAATAAAAATTCTAGCTCCGCCACTATCTCCGACATCCCATATTTGAGCATTTATTAACGCGGAAACATGGATTAGTGACTTGATTCGTTAGCATGCAAATAGACAACCCTATCCAACACATAACCAAAACGAAAGTGACAAAATCATAGTAGCTTTTTATATAACAATATATAAATAAACATCAAAAGAAAGATCACGCACCTCATCTATAAGACAAGGGGAAAACTAACTAAAACCTCTTTTTTCCAAAATTGTCAAAATAGGCGACTTTTATTATAACTCTGTACTCTTTCTTTGACCCCTTCCCCCACGTCCTCATCTTGCATTCGTTTTCTTCTCGTAGCAAGATTTCAAGAGGGTTCCAACAAAACAGAATCCACAAGTTAAAAATACCCCTAAAATAACAAGCTTTGAGTTATAAATACTGTTTCTTTCTTTTTCTTTTTGTTAGATTTCAATATACAAAGAAACAGAAAAAACAAAAGGCAAATGGGCAACAGTCTGGGAAGAAAAAAGACAGCAAAAGTGATGAAAATCGATGGACAAATCATGAAATTCAAGACACCAGTTTACGCCAACGAGGTTCTAAAAAGTTACCCTAATTCTATGGTTTTATTAGAATCCGAAGCAGTGAAGCATTTCGGGATCAGAGCAAAGCCATTGGAGCCACAACAAGAGTTGAAACCCAAAAGGCTCTATTTCCTAGTTGAGTTACCTAAGTACCCTGAACAGAAAACCCCGAAAAGGGTCCGTTCAGGGATCCAAATGAGCGTGAAAGATCGGCTCGAAACCCTAATGCTAGCACGGAGATCCGTGTCTGACTTATCAATCTTGAAACCTGCCAATATTATGATAGAAGAGTCGTCGTATCATAATAACTTTGCTCCAAGCTCATTCAGTATTAAGTCTGAGAACGGTGGTGGGTCTGTTAGGGTAAAATTAAGGCTGCCTAAAGCTGAGGTGGAGAAACTAATGATGCAGAGTAAAGGTGAAGAAGATGTTGCTGAGAAAATTATGCGACTTTGCATGGCTAACAATGGCGGCGGTGGCGGTGCTGGTGGTGATGGTGGTGATGGAGACATGTTTCAGAGTAAAAGTGGTGCGTTATTGGACGAACAAAATAATTGGAAGAATAATAATGGAGGAATAATTAAGAAAGGAATCAGATCTCGAGAGGTAATGTTCTCTTCCTTATGTACATTGATCCACTTTTCTTGCCATGTTTACTTCATTTTTCTTTTATGAACATTTTTTAATGTCATGATTCGAAACTTCAAAAAATGTGTAGTAAAAAAGAAATACTAGAAAGATGAAAAAAAAAAGTTCTTCTTTTATAGTGTTAATTTATGTTTTAATGAAAAAATTAAGAGTATACTATTACCCAACGAAAACTTGAACAAACTTATGATTGTAAATAAGAAAAAATATTATTGTTGTACACTTAAATTGGTTTCCAACTTAAGGTATTTCCATAGTTACACTATGTAGATAGATCATTTTTATATATATATATACTATATATTGAATCTCTTTATGTTCTTCTCGAGTTTACTTTGATATCTCTCCAAAAAGCATGTTTTTTTTTACCGACGCACAAAAAAAATATTTTTGTTGCGAATGATCAACGTCTATGAATAATAAATCATAAATCGAACTGCCGAATCAGAAAAATTAGGTGCTATCATAAAGCTTTGTACTAAAACATTACTGTAAACAGGGGCGGATCCACGTTTGGAGTGCCGGGTGCTGAAGCACCCGTTAACCCCGACGCAAACTCTGTATAATTATATAAAAAATACAGGGAATACTGTTATAAATAACTAGGATGCACCCATTAAACAAAAAGTCTTGTGGGTGCTTTGGTTAAGAGATGAGAATAGAGTGCACAAATATGAAGTGGTTAAGGGATCGATTCTTCAATGAACCAATTTTTTTATATGGCCACAGAGTGAGCACCCACGACCTTAAAATCCTGGATCCGCCACTGACTGTAAAACGAGTTAGCAAAGTCGCAGCTTTCAAAAGTAGGTATGAAATTTCAACAATTAGTTTAGAATGGTTTCAGAAAGTTGACCTTTACTTTTTTCTCATTTAATAAGAGTTGAAATTTTAATATGAATCGGCTCCATGAAATAGGTAGAAACACGTTAAAATTCAAAAATTTTATGGACATATTGCGAATAAAAATACGTAGTTTAGTTTACAACTTTAAAGAGACAAGAAACTGATCTTGGAATAAAATAATACTCTAATACATGGTCGCGGAGATAACGTATACGCAGTAGTAATGTTACAATTTTATCTGAACTCATAACTTTGTACATACATACATACATATATATATATATATATATATAAACCTATTAACATATTAACAAATATTAGATCTGAACCCGTAAATTTTAATAGTATAATGAGTTAAATATTGAAGATTCTAAAAATTAAACCTATCAAATTTAAATACTAAATCTGCCTTTGCATGTGGCGATAGAAAATATTAGATTTGTCCAAATATAAAAGAAATTAAAAGAAAAAGATTCTTGTTGAAAGGTCAAGTGCAATATCAGCTAAAATTTGTACCTAACGACCACCAAAAAAACTAGTCTAACAATATCTATTTGATTTCTTGTCAATTTCCGTTAGATTTAATGTGCTCAAACAAATAAGATAACAATTTACAATTATTATTTCCTTTAATATTGGCCGCATATTTTGAAGACGTAACAGATTCCAAAATTAAGAAAAAGTTAAAAATTCATTCAAAGAAATTCCTATATTAGTATATTGACGCATGATAACTAACTATAAGAAGATACCCACTTTTGTTGCACGTACCTTAACATAAAATATATAACTACTATTTATTTTTTGGTGCTAAAAAGAATGACGTAAATGTGAAGCGTAAGCCGCTTCAAGGAGGATTCCGTAAGGTCAATTCTCTTGGTATTTATGAAACCAGACGATGTTTATGGCTAAAACGAATACAACAATGAAAATCAAAGACAGTTAAAGATTGATTGTGCTAAAAAAAATGACGTACCTTTAGAAATTATAAGCTGTAAAGCACCTTATTCATCCCTTAATCTTTTTAAATATAAATTTACATATTAAAGTACATAAAAATACTGTAAATCACAGCTTGAACTAGTTAAGCATAATTATTTGATCCCTAATAATAATAATAGTATCATATAAAATGGAACGGTCTAAGTATTATTTTTCATCTTGTCTATTTCCTGTAAAATACCGGTGATAAATATTCGAAAAAACTTCTTTTTCCAAAATTAGGGGGTAGGGGTTTTGAACAATTATTACGAAGAAAGCTTCGAACTCATATTAGTCATGGGTTGAGAACGGGAATTGAAAAGCTTCGAACTCATATTAGTCATGGGTTGAGAACGGGAATTGAACTCTATGAGATTGAATTTCCTCTTGTTCCTCAGTAGCTCAGTGGTAGAGCGGTCGGCTTATCTTGCTTTTGGCAGCCAATTTGGAAGAATAATCCTTTTTTAATTTTTAATTTATTGAACAACATGTTACAAATAATCTTGAAAATTCAGTTTGTATAACCTGCTTTTTGCTGATTTATTTTTCTTCGTTGTTATGTAATGCAGAAACGTGTAGGATTCTTGCCAATAACAGAAGGAGAGATTCAATTAGCAGTGACTTCTTAACAAAAGGGTCAAAAATAAATTGCAATAGGTCCGTCGAGCGCTTCAAGACTATGTCATAATAGATCCTAACACTTGTCCCGAATCGACTTCCAGATCATAATTGCTCTAGTAAATAACTCGTGTCTTAGTTATTTTGTATGTAAAGAATGCAACCCTAGCATTACCAGGTGTTGTAGCACAGAAGCAGTTAGGGACTCATTATTTGTTTCTTTCATTTCTATGTAACTATGAACATATATTACATGATATTTCATTTTATTAGCATGATTTAGAAAACGTGAAAAGACATTTAAGAAAATAAAGACTATTAGGAAAAAGAATAGACCTAACTATTGCCTTTTTTAGCTTATGCTTTAAAATAAATAGGAACATGAGTCCACTTATCATTAAGTTATATTTGCATTTTGATATAAAAATAAAACTCCATCTATTACATGGGGAATCAAATAAATGAGACTTTATCTGATCATATTTATTGCAAATAATTTTTGAATATTTTAAATTTTTAATTATTGTGACTTGTAATATTTTTTATTTAGTTTTTAAATCTATAAATTATATTTAAAATAACTAAAAGAATTTATGTCTGAATTCATACTAAAAATTAGTAAATTTGACCATTATACTCCGGAAGAGTTCAAACATATTTAAATAGAAACAGTACCAATTCTAGCTAATACCTCAACCGAATACGGGATACATGCATCTAATCCCAAAATTTGATTAAGGGATACAGTATGTCAAAAAAATTCTACAAAATCATTATATACTAATATATAAAAAAGGCAATATAATCATAAGTTCGTATTGCATGGCCACCACGACACAAAATGAATTCGAAAGTCATGGCTATGCAATGAGTATTGGCCATTAGGCTGTTTCTCATAGACCTACAGAAGTCCAGGCAAATTAAAATCCGTCAAACAATTCTATAAAAACAGCATGTACTAATGCACACGAAAAGTAGATATAATCGCAAATTCGTATTGCATGACCCTAAAATGCAAAACCAATGAGCTTGAAAGTCATGGTGAAATAATAAGTATCGGTCATTAGGTCGTTTCTTATGGACGTACGAAATTTCAGGTCAATCGGAGTCCGTCAAAAAAATTTCAAAAAATTAGTTTACACTAATACATACGAAAAAGTGGATATAATCATAAATTCATGAAATTTCAGGCCAATTGAAATCCGTCAAAAAAATTCTACAAAATCAACATGTACTAATACACGTGAAAAAAAGAATATAATCATAAATCCGCGTTAAACGACTCCCAAACACTAAAAAAATAAACCTAAACGTCATGGAAAAGCAATAAGTATTGATTACCAGGCCGTTTTCTTTGGACTTCTAAAATTTTGGGCAAGTTGCAGTTTGTCAGAATTTTTTTATAAAATCAGCATATACTAATAAACAAAAAAATGGTTATAATCACAAATTTTTGTTGCATGACAAATAAAAGCCATAACATGAACTCGAAAATTATGGTAAAACAATGAGTATTGATCACTAGTCCCGTTTTCTGCAGACGTACAAAATTTCAAGTCAATTGAAGTCCGTCAAATTTTTTGTTACAAAATCAGCATAAACTAATACACACGAAAAAATATATATGTAATCCAAATTTTATGTTGCATGATCATAAAAAGAAACAAAAAGTAGACCCAAAATTCACGGCAAAACAATGAGTATTGATCACTAGGCCGTTTCCGTTGGACCTACAAAATTTCAAACCAATAACAATTCGTAAAATAGCATATGAAAATCTGAAAATCGTCCTAAATTCCTATTTTATGGCCCTAAAAAGCCAAAAAAATAAAGAACAGTCATGGCGCAGCGATAACTATTATTCACTAGGCCGTTTCCGTTGAACCTATGAAATTTCAAACCAATAACAGTTCGCAAAATAACATATGAAAATCTGGAAATCATCCTAATTCCTGTTTTATGGCCCTAAAAAGCCAAAAAATGAGGAACGGTCATGGCGAAGCAATAACTATTATTCATTAGGTTGTTTGTTATGGACATGAACTATAGCACATAAAAATTTTGGAATCATTCTGAATTCCTGTTTTATGACCCTAAAATGTCAAAAAACGAGCAACAATCATGACGAAGCGATAAGTATTGTTCATAGGTCATTTTTTGTGGGCACACAAAATTTTAGGAAATTCAGAACTAGTTGCCCTAAATTCATGCAAATGGCGTGGACAATAGAACACGTAAATTTGAAAATCGTCATGAATTCCTGTTTTATGGCCCTAAATGCCAAAAAATAAAGAACGGTCATGGCGGAGCATGATTGTTCATTGGATCATTTTTATGAGTGTGTAAAGTTTTAGGAGATTCAGAGCCAATCGCCCGAATTCATGCAGATGGCGTGGACTATAAGACACAAAAATCAGAGAATCATCTTGAATTCCTATTTTATAGCCCAAAAACGTCAAAAAATGAGAAACGATCATGAAAAAGCGATGACTAATTTTCATTAGGTCGTTTTTTATTGGCTAACAAAATTTTAGGAGATTCGGAGCCAGTCGCCTGAATTCATGCAAATGTTGTAAACTATTGCACACGAAATTATGAGAATCGTCCTGAATTTCTGTTTTACGACCTTAAACGCCAAAGAACAAGGAACGGTTATGGCGAAACAATGATTATTGTTCATTAGATTATTTTTTATAGGCCTGAAAATTTTTAGCAGATTCGAAGTCGGGCACCCGAATTCATGTAGATGATCATGGCGAAATAATGACTATTGTTCATTAGGTCATTTTTTATGGGCCAGCATATTTTAGGAGATTCGGGGCTAGTCCCCCGAATTCATACAGACGGCGTGGACTATAGCACATAAAATCTGTGAATCGTCATGAGTTCCTGTGTTATGGCACTAAAATACCAAAAAATGAGGAAAGGTCACGGCGAAGCGATGACTATTGTTCATTAGGTCATTTTTTATGGCCCTGTAAAATTTTAGGAGATTCAGGGTCGGTCTCCTGAATTCATGTGGATTATGTGGACTTTAATACACAAAAATATGAGAATCATCTTGAATTTTTATTTTGTGACCCTAAAATACCAAAACAAGAGAAACGGTCATGGCGAAACGATGACTATTGTTTATCAGGTTGATTTTTAAATGCGCGCAAAATTTTAGGACATTCGGAGCAAGTTGCCCGAATTCATTCAGATGACGTGAATTATATCACACAAAAATTTGGGAATCGTTCTGAATTCCTATTATGGCCCTAACGTAGAGAAACGAGGAACGGTCATGGAGAAACGTTAACTATTGTTCACTAGGTCATTTTTTATGGTCCCAAAAAATTTTAGGATACTTGGAGCCAGTCCTCTGAATGCATGCAAATGGCGTGGACTATAGCAAACGAAAATCTAGAAAATCGTCTTGGATACCTATTTTATGACCCTAAAACACCAAATGAGAAACGATCATGCCGAAGCAATGACTATTGTTCATTAGGTCAATATTTATGGGCTGGTCACCCGAATTCATGGAGATGGCGTGAACTATATCACACGAAAATCTGGGAATCGTCTTATATTCCTATTTTATGGCCCTAAACGCTAAAAAATAAGGAACGGTCTTGGCGAAGCGATAACTATTGGTCATTTGGTCGTTTTTGATGGCCCAGCAAAATTTTAAAAGATTCGGGGCCTATTTTTCGAATTCATAGAGAAGACGTGGACTATCACGAAAATTTAGGATTCGTCCTGAATTCCTGTTTTATGTCCCTAAAATGCTAAAAAATGAGGAACGATCATGGTGAAACATTGATTATTTTTCATTAGGTCATTTTTATTGTCGAACCCCTTTTTCCGAAGAATAGGAAATGAGTTTTTCCAATTAAAGTGACATTATTCTAAATGAGATTATTTATTTAATTTTGTAGAGTCGCCACTTGGAATAATTATTATGGTGTCCCAAGTTAGTGATTTATTTTTAAAATCCCAAATCAAGAAAATTGACTCTGTTTAAATCCGCATAACCAAAAGACCGGGTATGAAATTCTGTTAACCCAAGAGAAGGTGTGAGACACTCCCGAATTTCATGATTTTAGCACAGTCGCTTTTAATCATACTTGGCTTAATTGTTAATTACGTGTTTTAGAACCTATGTGCGTTTTACCGTTCACTGCTTTTAAATTACTTGATATGGAATTAATCTCAGACACAGATTACGTGTGTGCGAAGCCGTTTTATTTGTGTTCTAAAATTATGTCACGTGTACGTGTACACAATTAATAACACTTAATTATTATTAAGATGGGACTATATCAAACTGAAATATGAAATCGTCTTGAATTCCTATTTTATGGTCTTACAACGCTAAAAAATAAGGAACAATCTTGGAGAATCGATGACTATTATTCATTAGGTCATTTTGTATGAATATTTTAGCAGATTCGAGGCGCCCGAATTCATGTAGATGGCGTATATTATAGCACATGAAAATCTGAGAATCGTTCTGAATTTCTATTTTATGCCCCTAAAACGCCAAAAAATAAGGAACAATCATGCCGAAATGATAACTATTGTTTATTAGGTCATTTTTTATATGCCCGCAAAATTTTAAAAGATTTGGAGTCGGTCACTCGAATTCATTCAGATGGTAGCACACAAAAGTTTGAAAATATTTTATGGCCCTAAAATGCAGAGCAACGAGGAACGGTCATAGCGAAATGATAGACTATTGTTATTACATCGTTTTTTATGTGACTGAAAATTTTTAGGAGATTCTGTGTCGGTCGTCCAAATTCATGTAGATGGCGTGGGCTATAGTATAGGAAAATTTGGGAATTATTATGAATTTCTGTTTTATGGTCCTAAAACGCCAAAAACCGAGGAAAGGTCATGGCAAAGTGATGACTATTGTTCATTAGGCCATTTTTTACGTGCCAGCAAAATTTCAGGAGATTCGGAGTCGGGCGCGCGATTTCGTGCAGATGGCGTGGACTATAATTACACAAAAATCTGGGAATCATCCTGAATTCCTATTTTATGGCCCTAAAATACCAAAAAACGAGCAACGATCATGGCGATACAATGGTTATTGTTCATTAGGTCATTTTTTATTGGCCCGCAATATTTTAGGAGATTCGGAGCCTGTCGCTCGAATTCATGCAGATGGAATGGACTATAGCACACGACAATCTGCGAAGAATCAACTTGAATTCCTATTTTATGACCGTAAAACGATAAAAAATGAGGAATGGTCATGGCGAAGCGATGGATATTGTTCACTAGGTTATTTTTTATGGGCCCACAAAATTTTAGGAAATTTGGAATTGATTCCTTGAATTCATGTAGATGGTGCGGACTATAGCACACGAAAATCTAGAGATCATCATGAATTCTGGTTTTATGCTCCTAAAACACCAAGAATCGAGAAACGTTCATGGCAAAGCTATGACTATAGTTCATTAAGTCATTTTTTATGGCCCGCAAAATTTTAAAAGATTCGGATCCGATGGTCCAAATTCACGCAGATAGCTTAAATTTGAATGAGCATCATGACGACGGAGCTTTCAATATCACTCTGCTCACTAAAATAAAATAAAGATATCGATGAGGAAAAAGTTTCTTTTCTTCTCAAATGTCATTGTGATTAACACCGGCAATCTGTTCTATTTCTGCGTTTGGAGGCACAAACTGGAAAAATAACAAATATCAGCATTGTGATATAGTGGTAGACGTAGAAAATGAATCATGAGAGACCCGAGTTCAAATCTCAAAGTAAAAGAAAAAAAAATCTAGGTGATCATCTTAATTTAAAAGCTCTCATTTAGACTGCTGAAGATTTACCTCTTGGATTTTCTCCAATTGACGTGCAGTAAGCAGTAAAACCTAATGACTCGAAAAAAAAAAAACTATGCTTATAACTAGAAAAAAGATATGCATTGAATTATTCTATCAAAGTTAGAACTAGAAACATTGTTGGTCCATCTAAGGATTTTTTAGCAAAGTTAAGTTCATGACTAGCAATTGTTACTGACAAAGGATCAGTTCCTTACGGGTAGTTTGGTAGGTTGTACAAAGTAAAATAATCCTTGTATAAAAATTTAATTCGTCCAATATAATGTTTGGTTGCTCAATTTAATTTATGCATACCTAATACATGGATTACTTATACCTCATAAGAGGGCTTAACTAATACCAAGGAAACCAAGAGATTACTAATCTCTGCATTAACTATACCTGGATAAGACCCTAAAATTACTAAACCGCCCTCAAACCCTTTTCCTAAATTTCTTTATATACAGGAAGAAGAATATTCAAGGGTATAATTGTAAAGAAGATTTTGTACAGT
This sequence comes from Nicotiana obtusifolia, assembly GCA_002018475.1. Lineage (NCBI taxonomy): Eukaryota > Viridiplantae > Streptophyta > Magnoliopsida > Solanales > Solanaceae > Nicotiana > Nicotiana obtusifolia. Next base: position 85,603 of record MCJB01042027.1, read on the forward strand.
TTTAAACCAATTACACAAGCTTAGATTATACATTGCATAGCTAATTTTTAATATAATGAACCAAACACTTGATAAAAAATAATCCTAGCACTACAATCCCTATATTACTAATACCTGCATTACTAATCTTTGCATTACTTGTGTTCGTACCAAACGACCCCTAAGTATCAATGGTCATTGCATATTGCACATTCTCCTAATTCCATCAGCTGATTTCTGAACTAAAAAATGTACTCCTTCCGTTATAATTTATGTGAACTTATTTAACTGAGCGCAAAATTTAAGAAAAAATAAAAACTTTTTGGAATTTGTAGTCCTAAACAAGTCAAAAGGAGATCCAGAGTATTTGTGTGGTTATAAAAATTTCTTATTAAGGGTAGAATTGAAAGTTTAAACTAAATTATTTTTAAATTTAAAAAAGAATCATTTTTTTGAAACAGACCAAAAAATAATAGAATCATATAAATCGAAATGGAGGGAGTGCAAAAAAGTTTGGCTGTATGCAGCGTTGATTAGTCTTAATTTTTTTCTTTTGATATTATCCACAGACTTTGCAATTTGTTACAAGTTAGGACATCAAAGAAAGAACTTTATCTGAGGCAATTTGGATAGGGCTGCTAACTTCATAGAAAGTTCCATCAAACAAGTTGTCAATTCTTCATTAGAAAATTCGCTCGTGACCAATCAAGTTGCTTAACTCGACCTTATACTCAAGTTGGCCAAGTGCGTGTACGCTGCATCCGTAGGTGGAGCTATAGGGGAGAAAGGAGATCTATTCGAACCTTCTTCATCAAAAAATTATACTGTATATATAAAAATTAAATTTTATATATATATATGTATATATTATTTTCGTTTTCATATTGAAAAAGTAATAAGAATGAGAGGTGTTAAGCTTTATATCATCCTGGCGTCGAGCTATTTTTCCGCAGGACCTCCCCTACAGTATCGTCACCGCAGTAGAGTTTAACCACCAAGTTCGGGATGGATTGGTGTGGTTCCTCTACGCCTAGGACACCAGAATATCGAACCATGAATGAAGAAAGGCATGAGAGAAAAGCATATTGGCTAGTGATTGTAAGGCCGCAATTCTTGACTGGAGGGGACACCAAAGGCCTCTGCCCTTCCATCCGGATAGATAGAGAGGGAGGGCAGAGCTTTTGTTTTTTTCATGTTGTCAAAGAGTTGAACAATGGTTTTTTCGTGTTGTCAAAGATTTGAACAATGAAAATAGATGGCGAGTGCCTGATCGAATTGATCAGGTCATGTAGGAACAAGGTTCAAGTCTACCGCTCTGTTAGGATGCCTCAGCTGCATACATCACTGCACTTCCACTTGACACCTATCGTAATGATAAAGTGTATATATATATATATATATATATATATATATATATGATAATGAATTAATCTTCTTGAGTCTTGACTTCTTTGCGTGTTTAATTACTTTTCTATTTTAATATTTTAAACTTTTTTGGTTGAAAATTCTACTTCTGCCACCGGTTGCATCCACGTCCAGCCAAGGCCAGTGTCAAGGGGCAATAGGCCATGCTATTGTCAAAAAACTTGTGTAGGGTTATGAAACAACCCATCATAGTGAGATTGAGATGAGCCAATGGCCAGAATACGTAGGCACTCTCTTTTCATTATTTCTTTTAAATTTTCTTTCCTTTAATAATGACCATTTTTGTCAGATGAAACTTTTGGATCAACTTGCTCCGACTACCTTAAGTATAACATTTTCTATGCCATTACTATGCAAAATGAAGGTCACTTAAATCTCACCATCGTTGTTGAGTTTTTGGACATGTTGTGTTCCCACCATCTATCCGTGGTTGTATGTACGATCTCTCATAAGTCTGTAGGATTAAGAAACGAGTACAATAATTATAATAAATGTCGTCACCAAAAACTTTATTTCAAATAGTACCCTAACAGTAACAAATATGAAAGTGAGTTGTTGAAGCCAAGTAGATTATATTTTAGAGTATTACTTTTCGCATAGAAAATATTGGCTAATCAAAATAATTTTTATTTTTACTGTTTTGTAAATAATTTTTGTGAAAATTATTCACTGGACTAATGTGAATATGATCCTCCCTTGTTGCATTATCATCCATGTTTTATTGTTAGCTTTGTGCATGGCAACAATGGTAGCTAAGTAAATGGTTACCTACATACAGCACCCTTTTAATGGCGATTATAGACGTCGCTACTACAATTGGCGACCTACAGCACCTCTTTTAGTGGCGACCCTAGAAAGTCGTCACAGAAGGTCGCTAATACAATGGCGATGATAGCACCTCTTTTAGGGGCGACCCCAGAAAGTTGTCACAGAAGATCTTAGCCAATCTAAGGTTTACCGTCTCTCTAGAACCATTTCGGTGCACTATAGCACCTCTTTCGTGGCGACCCATAAATCATCATAGAAAGTCGCTACTACAATTGGCGACCTTTAGCACCTTGTTTAGTGGCGACTCTAAGAGTCGCAGAAGAAAGTTGCTGCTACCATTAGACCTCTTTTAAAGGTGACTCTGGAAGTCGTCACAGAAGGTCGCTACTACGGTTGGCAACATCCAGCCCACTTTTAGCGGCGACTGTATCGGTCGCCTTCAGAAGGTCGTGACTGAATTACATCACTCCTACAATTGGCGACATAGAATACCTCTTTTGGTGGCAATTATAGAAAGTCGTCACTGAAATGTAGAGTGCTATTACAAATGGCGACATATAGCACAATATTTCCGTCACCAAGAACTTTATTTCATGTAGTGCTCTAACATTAATAAACATGAAGCGAGTAGATTATTCTCTACAGTATTACTTTTATCATTAGAAAATACTGGCTAATCGAAATTATTATTTTTTTACATATATAATTCTTGAAACTTTCAGCCAAGACTTCAACCAATGCGAATGTGCTTTTGCTCCTGTTACATTATTATTAACGTTTTATTATTAGCTTTTGTGACGATCATGATCATCACAAAAAGTAAACAAATGCGCCACGAAATAAATTTTAGGTATATATAGCACATACTTTTGGTGACGATTATTAGAGGTCGCCACATAATGAGATTGAGATGAACCAATGGCCAGAATATGTAGGCATTAACTTTTCTTTTTCGTCTCCATTCTCTTTGTAATTTTCTTTCCTTTAATAACGATCACTTTTGTTGGAAGAAACGTTTTCAGACCAGTACTATAGCATAACATTCCATGCCATTACTATGGAATTTGAAGACAATTCCAAGTCTCACCTAGTCATTTTAGTCATTGATATGTTTAAGAAGGGAAAATAACGATCTTTAGAGCCAAAAATAAGTACTAGTTGTTATACAGATCGTCTTCGGCAGAAGTTATTGCAATACTAGTCGACTTGTTAATTCAACTAAGATGCCACAACACAAAAAAGGCAAATAAAAAGGATACATAAAGTACACTTCCCCAAATATCAAAATGCCATGTTCTCTACATTAGTTTATATATCTCGCGCCGAATGTAATGAACTGGTAGTTAGAGTAATTCAAAAAAAAGAAGGGAAAAGGTCAAATCACTCTATGGCACAATCTTAAATGCGGTAAATTAGATATATATAAAGCGATGAGAATGAGATTGTTCTCATGCTTGTTTTCATAGATCACACTCTAAAAAGACATAGTTTAATTTTCGTGGTCAGATAAGAATTAAAGAAACAAATAATGAGAATCTAACTGCTATAACGCCTGTTAGAGCTGCTGAGACTTTCTTAGGTACTCCAACAATGAAGTAGCCTTCCTCTTAGCTCTCTCGGTGCCACTCTTAGCAAGCTCCGAAAGAGGTATAACTGCACCAAGCCTACAAAGGCAAGCAAGATTCTCAGAATCTCTCTTGCACAACGAGAGTAAGATAGCAGCCGCATTCTCTTTATTACGAGGTAAACCTGTCCTCAGAAGATCTATCAATACCGGGATTGTGCCAGCTCTTGTTATGACCGCCTTAGCTTCCTGGTGGTTGGCTAGGACCGAAAGAATGGTCAAAGCTTCATCAACCATGCAACTGCTTGAATCCGTCAGCATTTTTAGCAGTGCTGGTATAATCCCTGCCCGAACAGCCCGACCCTTGTTTCCTTGATATATGCATAAATTAAACAATGCTGATGCAGCATCTTTCTTCCCTCTTATATTTCCGGTCAGAAGCAAATCAATGAGTGCTGGTATGGCCCCCGATCCACCTATTAATATTTTATTCTCATCTCCGAGTGACAAACTAAAAATGGTTGCTGCTGCATTTTCTCTTGCTTCGATGCTCCCCGCTCTGAGAACTTGAACGATAGAAGGAATAGCACCGGCAAGCATTATAATACCTTTGTTCTCGTCAAATATAGAAAGGTTAAGAATAGCAGTCACAGCATTTTCTTGTATCTGCCTGTCTTCAGACGTCAATAATTTAACTAAGACTGGAATTGCTCCCGCTTCAGCAATCAAAATTCTGTTCTCCGTGCTTCTTTTAGAAAGTGAACGGATCTCGGCTACTGCAGCCCTGCAATCTTCGATGGACCTGCTTGAAAGCTTGCGTACAATTACCTCAATAGCCGCTACTTCTCGACTAACATAGCGAAATGATCCATCACCTTTCTTTATTTTCCCATTTGCAACTGCGGTTGGCTGCTCTATATTGTTCTTTGCACACCAATCACTAATAAGATTTCGCAGTGCGTAATTTGGGGTGAGCGTGAGATTGTGGAGTAGTTGCTGAGTTTTTGGGCATGTTGTGTGCCCACCATCTATCCATTGTTGTATGTACGATCTCTCATAAGTCTGTCAGATTAAGAAATGAGTACACTAGAACAAATGTTGGAGAAGCTAAAAGTACTTCACCCAAAATTAACACAAGGAAAGAAAAGGAAACAGAAAATTAAATGTTAGAATGAACTTAAACCAAAAAGAATTGCTTCTGATATTATGTATATCATTTACCTGTCCTGTGGCAGCTACAATAACAGGATCCCTCATGAGCTCAAGGGATATTGGGCAAAGAAACTCTATAGGAATTACAGGACAGTCGAGCTTTGTACTCTCTGTGTGACTCTTAAATGGAGAGTCGTCTTCTCTGGTTGAACCAGAAATCTCCGGAACACCAACCTCGGACATCTTGGATGAATTTCCTATTCTATCTGACTCCTGAACTATCTGACTGCAAGCACTTCCATTTGGAACACTACCTTGAGGGACACGTCTAACTTTTGGCCTAACATCATGATCAATATTGCCAATGTTCTCTATATGTAAACTTCCAATTCCATTATTTCCTGAATGAATTGGATCAATCTCCTTGTCCAGTGGTTGGGACAATGATCGAGATAATAAATTTGAATTTACAGGGCCACTATATCTTTCTGTGGCTCGTCTCAACTGTGTTCTGACCAATTCAACCTATCAAAAATAAGAAATATCAGAGGGGAACCCCAAGGAGACGAGCACAAACATGAAAAGATAAAAGCCAAAGCTAACAAACCTGCTCTCGCACTTCTTCTGATATGTCAAAATGATCATATGGCAAGCTACCAAGGGCTTTCTCCAATTTCAATGTAACACATTGAAACTGGAAAAGTATTTTCTTCGCCACTGAATTCTTGAGTCAAGAAATAACACAGATTAAGAGAGGTACATGACACTAATTTGAATGAGCATCGTGACTATAGAGCTTTCACTATCACTCTGCTAATTGAAAAAAATAAAGAATCTCAATGAGGAAAAGAGTTTCATTGTGATTAACACTGGTAATCTGTTCTATTTCTGCATTATAAGCCACAAACTGGAAATATAACCAATATCGGCATAGCCAAGAGTGTGCACAGCTATGAATGAAGTTGGAATAGATCATCGTAGACCAAGATTCAAATCCCAGCAAAGGCAAAAAAGCTAGGTAATTCCTTCTCTTCGGTCTAAACCTCATAGTTACCCAGTATCTCTATTGGTTGGTGGTATCAGGTACCGGTTAATTAGTCAAGGTGTGTGTATCGACTGGACACCACCATTATAGGCTATTGATGGACTAGAACAAATTTCAAGCATACTCATTTGTTAGCTATCGGTGAAAATGTACATGATTGGCCTGAAGTCTTGACTACCTAAACCAAATTGACTAGCTTCCTCATTTTCTATGAATAGATTATCTAATGTTAAAAGCACTCATTTATACTGCTGAAGGATTACTCCTGGATTTTATTTAAGAATATCTCTAGTCAGTTCTTCCATCCAAATAATCATTTCTTGGCATTCGTATCCTAGAAATATTTTTCAAGAAAATCTTTATTTTTTGCATAACTTATGCATTTTCACACCAAATAGAAATACTGAAAAAAACAGATCCGATAACTACAAGCACAACTTTTCATAGAAAAAACCTATTATTCAGCAGTCAGCAGTCAGCAGTCAGCACTAACCAGCCAAATGAGAACAAACAAACGCAAAACTATACACATATGACATTATGGAAATAACAATTGAAACTTTACTACACCGTATGCAAAAGGAGCCAACCCCAGCTCTTTTTAGGAAGCAACCTCTCCCCTCCCCTGTGGGTTCACCCCTGAGTCTAATGCCTTGACGGCCTTTTAAGCGCATTTCACAACAGACTAGACACCTATGGAGCGGGATTGGTCATCTTCTAGCTTACTCTGCTAGAACTATGAATGTTGTGTCGAAAGCCGTGATCACATAGTCACTTCCGCCCACAGTGTTGTTACGACGGCAGGTCACCGGGAGTGAAGTAAACTTGGTTCCTGATGTAGCATTCATTCGGACCATTCGACGTTTGATTACACACATGACATAATGGGAATTAACATATTTATAGAAAAGATTGAAACTTTACTACGCCAAATGCAAAATGAAGTTTCAATATACACAAAGATGACATAGTGGAAATCAACCTATATATATATATAAAGACTGAAACTTTACTACACCATATGCAAAATGAAGTTCCAAGATACACATATGACATAATGGAAATTAACATATAGATAGAAAGACCGAAACTTTACTACAAAGATGCAAAATGAAGTGTCAATATACACATATGACATAATGAAAATTGACATAGAGTTAAAAAGAATGAAACTTTACCAAACTAGACACTTACAGAAGGGATCTTGGTGTCAAATTCATTAGCAGCTAAAAGTAGGTTCTTTGCAGCCAAAAGAGCCAATGAGAGATCAGAAAAACAAGAATTAAAAGAACCCAAATGGGTATTTAAGTCTTTCATCTCCTCAAGTAAATGAGCCAAAAGTGCAACTCTTCTAGCTAAATCTGTACAATCTTTCTTGAATTTGCCACAAAATCCAGCAATTGAGATCTGTGACACCTCATGGACTAGCCGGAGTGGAGTGTTAATAGGGTGGCCTACGGCACCGCCGGTGGATTCTCCGCCGGCCATGGCGGTTGTTGGTTTGGGGGTGTTTTGGGGTGGGGTTGGGNGGGGGGTTTCACTGCAACCACAGTGCAGTTTGTAGCAAAATTGGGACTTATGAGGCTCGAGTTAAAAGAGTTGGGGACAATTTTTAAATTATTTAAATATTGAAGAGGAGGAAAGAAATTATTTGGAGGGAGGAAAGTATGGGGTAATTTAATTTTGGTGTAGAATTGTTACTATATTTATTTGAGGATATTCCTATAGAAACATTGATTTTGTCAAATGATTAACCTTATATACACAGCGAAGAGGGTTCGGCTGAACCTCATTCCTTCCACCTAGCTCCGCACCTGAAATGTGATATTGGCAAAAAACTTATCCATAAAGAGATACAAACGAATTAGTCAAGAGATGTGTCTTTTTTATAGTATCTATTATTTAATCATGATAAAGTGATATTTATTCTTATTTACTTTGTCATTATTAAAGTTAAATTACTTAGTTTGGTGTAAACAACCGGTAAAATAAGTATCTTGCGATTAATTATTGCTTTTACTTTGATGAAACTAGTATCAATTACAAATCTTCTCTAGTTAAAATTATTTCTTAAAAAGTTTGAAAATTTCATAATGAAGAAAAATGCATTTGACTCTCTCTATATTCTACTAATATTTTTCTTTTCCTGGATGGAGCAAGTCATAATTTTTTTTTAAGGATGTACATAACCGCAACAATATATTACTAATAATTTTTTTTTTTTTTAGATGATTTCAAAGACTGTCATTCAATAACAAATATTCACCGATTTCGTAAAATATAAGGTTTGTCAAAAAAGAAATTTCCAAATTGTTTCCCACCTCATAGAGAATAAATATTTTTTATTTATTTAACCATTCCATATCTGCAGTTTACTAGCTAAACTAATCCGAATTCGCAACGGGTAGGTTCACTAAAAAATAAAACGCTTACTTACCAAGAAGTTTTTCATTCTCAAATGATTTGAATCGAGACTTTTAGTTAATATAGAGGTAATTTTAACTATCGCACTAATCGTACCACTGGATCATCAAATTCGTTCAAAAAAAGCCAAACGTGTAGTGATTTTTACTGCCAACAATCAGAATAACGATCCCGATACCAAAGATACTGATACCGCAGATCAAGGTCAAACAAAGAAAATAGCGTAAATAATTTCTTTTCCGGTAAGAATAAATAAATAACAATATCTAAGTTCTACTCAACGCGTCCTTGAGTTGTAAAGCAAACTGACGAGATTCACGGTATTTATAGTTATAAAAAATGGAAAAAACTATAATAATAAGAAAAAAGGAAAAAGGGAAAAGAATACAGTTGTAAGAAGAATATTTGATCTTTTTATAGTTAGCTCATGGGAAGCTGTAAAGATAGTATTAAACTTTATCTTTGATATGTCTTTTTCCAATTATTGGTTCAACTTCTTAAATTTAGCGAGTAAATTAAACTGAAAGTGAAAGGACCTAAATTAGTGTTTTACGTCTTAGGATTAATGTTTTGGAAATTTTGAAAAGAAAATAAGTATGGTGTAAAATGAAAATAAAGAATAAATTGTGAAATTTTTTTAATTGCATTGTTGTATCAATATGTTGATCTAGGGGCGTACATGGACCGAGTTAATTCAGTTTTTATTAAAACCACACCAAACTAACTATATCGGTTTGGATAAATTCGATTTTGTCGGATTTTTTGGATTTTTCAGAATTTTTTTTGTTACATGAATAATATGTCAATCTTACTTTTTAAAATTATTTATAAGTAAATATATGTTTAATAAAATTAAAAACATTGACAACATATGATGTATTAAAATATTTTTATGGGAGAATTTTCTTAATAACACGTGATAATTATATTTTTAGTTGTCCAACAATAACTTTTCGTTGATGTACACTTTCAAGGTTAACCAAATTTAATAGTTAAATATTATTATGGTACCTAAATAATAACTTTCAATTATCGAAATACCACTTCAAATTCGAAATAAATATAAAAATTTAATAGATCTTTACATATGAATATAGAAGAACGAAGAGATTGATGCATTTCAATACCACTTGATAAGAAAGTGACCATACAACACATTATTTAAAGTTAATAATAATATAGCACTTCATATTATATTAAATATTATATCCCATAAGAGAATCTCAAATATTTCTAGATATTTTCTTAAAGAAAATTATATACAAAGTCTTAAAAGTATATATAAAATTATATATTTATATATCGGTTTGATTCGAATTTTTTTACTCAATACCAAACCAAATTAAATCAAACCTCAGCGGAGTTTTTAATCGGTTTAATTTGACTTTTCGATTTGGTGCGGTTTTTCAGTTCAATTTGTACACTCTAATATTGATCAAGTTTTGAGAATAATTATTTGATGTGTAATTAAAAGATTTATTATTTGACCTGTATATTCTAGCTCCACCCATCAAATCTATGCTATCAAAAAGAAGCATAAATAGTGCACGTCCTTATCCTTAGAGTTAAAAGGACCCAAAAGGTCGACTAGATATGATGGAAATTTTGCAATAGCCGGTAACAGTAGCGGAGTCAGAAATTTTATAATTAATATTCAAAATTTAATATTATATATTTAAATTTTTTACCTTTATATATAGTATAATTTTGTACATATCCTCTGGCCTCGTATATTTAGAACTAATTATCCATTCCCCTCTTTTTAAATGGGCATTATATTGTTTTTGGGGGGTCATGAGAAGAATTTATAATTTTCAAGATTGAGCGTCTACTGAGATGAATAAAATTACTTTTTTTGGCCAAAGTGCCTTCTACATTAAACAAGTGTTAGACATTTAATAACTTATATACACTAACGCGTATAATATTCCCTCGAATCAATTTAACATGTTACAACATATATAATCTCATTTATTATGGATAACAATTTATAGCTATCTTTTAGTTAATCTAATAATCCAAAAAATATTTTTTATGATGTCAGTATTTAGAGGTTAAATTCATTGTTTAAGGAACGTTACAACATGTAACAATTTTGATGAAAACTTACCACACTCGATGTTTACACGAAAAAAGCAAGATACAAGTCTTTTATAGACACATTTCATACTTAATCACGATCAACTACTATGTATTCTCACTTTGATTTTTAATCGAAAAAGTTAAATGATTCAATTTTAATATAAACATCGAGTACAAATAAATTATTTACGAGCAACAACATGCTCATACAGCCCACGAGGGGATGACATTTCTAGCATAGACAATTTGGTGAAATCACTTTGAAGTGTAATACTCCTGTGCATACCATCTAGGACTAGCGTATCTTTAGGGGTCAGTTTGGTTTGAATACAAGTTATGCCAGGATGAATTATGTTGAAATTTATTATATTGAGATTAGTTATGTTGGGATTAATTATGTTGGGTTTGGGTCCAAACCAGACCCAACGCGTCCTTGAGAAGTCCATGAAGGCCATTGCGGCGCCAACTCCGGCAATCGAGCAGGAGGTGTCTCATACGGGTTGCTCACCATGAAAAAGGACGCCTCAGAATTCATGAAGAAATGCGAACAATGTCAAACATACACCTCAATAATTCACCAAGCAGGCAAACACCTCCACTCAGTCACCTCTCTATAGTCGTTAATCAAGTGGGAATTGGACATGGTGGGTCCCCTCCCAGCATGGCGAGGTAATGTACGATTCCTTTTTGTTTTAACTGACTATTTCTCTAAATGGGTGGAAGCAGGAGCGTTCGCCCAAATAGGCGAACAAGAGGTAATAACCTTTATATGGAGAAACATCATCTACCAATTCATCTTCGAGAAATGGCATATTAAGAGGATACTTTTAACCCCTTATCACCAGGTGGGTAACGGGCATGCAGACTCCTTATTAAACATCATGAAGAAAAAGCTCGAAGACGCCAAAGGACTGTGGCAGGAGATACTCTCAGAAGTACTATGAGCGTATAGAACTACCCCAAAGATGAGCACAAGAGAAACACCTTACTCTCTGATCTATGGGACCGAAGCACTCATGCCAGTTGAAGTTGGAGAACCCAGCCTAAGGTACTCCCACGATAGCGGTACTAGTAATGATGAGAGTAAAAGGCAGGAACTCGATGAAATCGACGAACGAAGAGATATGGCATACATAAGAATGTTTGCCCAAAAGCAGCAAGCAGAACGTTATTATATCAAGAAAGTAAAGGTCAGACTGCTCAAAGTCGAGGACTACGTACTCTAAGCAAAAACTCAAGCGACAAAGAACCAGGGGAAGGCAAACTAGGAATAAACTGTGACGGCCTGTACAAAATTACAGCCAAAGCAAACAAGGTTCATTCTAATTAGAGACAATGAAAGGAAAGCAATTACCGAATAATTAGAACATCAGCCACCTCAAATACTTCAACTTCTGAAAGGAAGGAGTGTCCCCAAGTCGTACTCTTTTTCGCTCACTTGAGTTTTGTCCCATCAGGATTTTCTCATGGAGGTTTTTAACGAGGCGACAAAAGGGACACTTTGAGTCGAAGTATACAAGGGAGGGACTGTTTTTCTCTTTCATTACCTGACTCTTCAATACTCTCCAAGTCAAGCAATGAAGGGACTAGATAAACTGGGAACTGGGACTGAGACTGGAACATCAGCTAATGCCCAAAATTTATAACTTTCTCCATTCGTGTAATCTGAGCAACAACGTCAAAGTAATAAGAAACTTACATTTATCAGGAAAGCCTATCGGCCCTCGGCCGCACGTTAATAAAAAGTTAAGTTCGACGCATCTCGAACAACACCTATCGGCCCTCGATCGCGATTAACAAAGGCTAAGTTCGACCCAGTGCGAACAACACCTATCGGCCCTCGGCCGCGATTAACAAAAGATTAAGTTTGACCCAGCTTGAACAACACCTATCGGCCCTCGGCCGTAATTAACAAAAGGTTAAGTTTGAACCAGCTCGAACAACACCTATCAGCCCTCGTCCGTACATTAATAAAAAGGTTATGTTCGACCCAGCTCGAAAAATACCTAGCGGCCCTCGGCCGCACCTTAACAAAAGTTAGAATTCGACCAAGTTCGAACAACACCTATCGACCCTCGGCCGCGATTTAAAGAGGTTAAAATTCGACCAAGTTCGGATGACACGTATCGGCCCTCAACTACGTTTCAATAGAAGGTTAAACTTAACCAAACAAGAAGCTAAGTCCGACCAAGTTCAAACCTAATTGATCGGTCCGTAGACATACTCGATCTATACGAGCAAAGGGGTAATTCGGCCCATAGCTATTCAACCCAAAGACTTTGATATTTATAAGAATGACAACAAAAGTATGAAGGAGCAAAACACACAATGTACAGGAACAAACCACGGGAAATAAGAAAGGTGAAAATAAAAGCAAAAAACAACTTTGATATTTATAGACAAAGGTTTCTTACAAAGGCTCTTGAAGACGCCAACAAAAATACACAAAATTATAAAAATATACTACTGCTAGCCATCGCCATCACGACTACGACATCCTCATCGTCCCGATATTCGACGCCCTCTCCCTCCTCGCCCCGAGGATAAATAGAATCATACCATGCCTCATCCTCAAGGCGATCTACAACATCCTCACTGTCCTCATCTTCTTTGCCAAGACGAGGTGTAGTTGGGTCGTAGCCACAAAAAACCCGAGCCTCACGAGCCTTGACCCGAGCATCCTCGAAGTCCGCGGTAGGAACGCAGCCCGCCACATGCAACTCAAGAAGCACATCCAATCGGGCCTCGGCATGAATCCACTTTTCATATAGCTCACAAGAAACATTGGGAAGCCAGAAGTCGTAGATGAAGAAGGTTGTGCAAGTAGTTTGGCCTTCTCGGCCTCCATAGCGGCAACTTGATCGTAAAGATCGAAGGTCTCTTTCTCCAACTCCCCAATCCTTTCGTCGAGCCTTTCTTCTTTAGCCCTTGTCGTCGATAAGGCATTTTCTCGCTCGAAACGAAGGGTTCGATTTGCCACTTCAAGGAAATCCACCCTCCTCTAAGCCTCCAACCGAGCAGACTCCGCCTTATCAAGCTCCTCCTGTTTCTCGACGACCTCGCCACTAAGAGCCTCCGCCTTGAACTGGCATTTCTCGAGTTGGTCTTGCAGCAGGACCACTTGGGCTTGGAGATCGCTGCATTGGTCCTCTAAGCCCCTGTTGAGCTCAAACTCCTCCTCTTTTCTCCCCAACGTCCCTTCATGAACGCTGCATTTCTCCACAACCCGCATCAGTTCCTCGTCCCTTTTCTTCAAGTCCTCCCTCAGGACCCGCACATCGCCTCCTTCGAAAAACCGACACCGGAGCTCCCTGTACTTCCCAAGGCACGTTGTATACTTGTCCTTCAGCTTCACGTAAATATCTTTACGTCTATTCTCTTGACGAACACTCTCAATCTCTAGAATAACCGTCTACAAAACAAAGAAAAGGAATTAGAGCTTGTGAAGGAAATCAAAGCATAAGGAAAAGAACAGACGACAGTCATGCTTACTCGGAGAGCAAGACCAACAATGTTATTTGACAGAGGCCTGTGGCTTGTAGTCTCAAGGGTCGTACTCTTAAACTCAGAACAAAGAGAACCGAGGGTAGGGACTACTTCCTCGGTGTTTACAAGAAGATTACGATCCATTGGGATCGTAATAGTCCTGGAGCCCTTTTCCAACCTCACCTCAAATTGAGTAAGTCCCTCGTCGATCATCCTTAACTCGTCCAGATCCATATCGGAGTCAGATCCGACGTCCTCTTCAACAACGGCCTTCTCTCTGTCATCAGTCGCAGAGGGGACATCCACTGCGACTCTAGAAGATGAGGCCTCCTCTTGCCTCGGAAGGCCCTCGACTGTCTCCCCCACGGGATGCATCGATGCACTCGTGTCCATCTCCTCCAAGTGAGGGACCTCGGTGCTCTCTCCAACATGCACTGTGGCCGTCTCTCGAAGAACAAAGTCACCGTCTTCCAAGTTGACGGCTACTAGCCTTTCTCCTCCCGCATCCACGGCTCTCCTCTTACGAGGCATTAGACTACCGTCGCCAGGAGAGATATCATCATCCTCATAAAGCAGTGAAAGGAGTTGAGGAGCAGAAGCAAAAGACGAAACAGGTGAAGGCTCTCAAATTGTGTTGGCCGAGGAAGGGGTCGGCACAGAAGCGACAATTGTCGCAATATGGGCAGAAGCCGCAGAGGCATCAGCCTTCCTCCGAAAGGATGACGCCGGTGCCCGGCTCCTTTTAGAAGATCCCCTGCCTGGGAAAGAAAGGAATGTCGAAGTTAGTAAAATGAGTCAGCATACAACGAAAACTGGAACGATCACGGGAAAGTTGCCTGTCGAAGGAAGAGCCAATATGAACTTCTTGATGAAGCTCGGCCAGTCGCGGAGCCTTACGACGTGGGGGAGGATTTGCTCGACCTAGTTAGAAATGTGCGTGACTAGAAGGGAGGTTGAGTGTTAGCTGCAAATGCGCGTGACTAGAAGGGGAGGCTGAGTGTTGGCTACAAGGAAAGAGAAAGGCCTTCAACCAACTCCCAGAAAATAAAAGAACGCAAAAAAAAAAACGAGCACTTAACTTAAACCATCAGCTTTAGCCACCATGTTCTCAGTCCTGACGTAAAAAAAATTGAGCCAGAACTGGAGACTGGCCTTATCGTCCGCCTTCACCACCAAATATTTGCCTCTACGATGGCAAAGATTCAGCATCGTCCCCCTATAGAAGCTAGGGGCGAAGAGATGAACCAAATGCTGCAGCGTCAGCTCGACTCCAACCAACTCAGCAAATTTGGTCAGCATTTTAACAATTTTGTAGACGTACGGTGCAAGCTGGGCGGTGTAGACGCCATAGTGACAATAGAATTCCTCCACCAACGGAAGAAGGGAGAATAAATAATCGACGAGGAAAGGATAAGCATATAGAGCGCAGTATCCGGGGCGATGAACCTGTACTACATCCTCGCCAGCAGGGTTCAGTTCACATGGTTTGGAAGGCTGAATTTGGCCTTGATTTCCGCCAATTCCTTAAGCGTCATCATCGAATGAAAGACTTCAAGTGCGGTGTCAGGTGATTTGGTGAGGTCGGACCTAGAGCCAGGATTGCAAGGGATTATTTCTGCCTATGACGGGAATGCTTGATCATCAACAATGGCGGAAATACCCTCCCCATGAGAAGGAAACACAACTGCTAAAGGAGGAATACGGCTTCCTTTACCCGTGTTTGATGGTAAGTTAGACATGGTGCAAAGTATTAAAGAAGAAATGAGTAGGAAAGAATGGAGAAAGAATGGAGATGAAATAAGGTAGCAGAGTGAGGAAAGGAAGTTTAGAGAAGAAAATGGCAAGAAGGATGGTACTCTGGAAACTTAGGAAAAACAAAATTCAAACTCAAGTCCAAAACCCACAATTTATAGAAATCATGGCACTAAACCCGAAAACAGCTCGTCATAATTGGCACCAGAATCGAAACGGCAGATCCAATCAAGGGTCGCACGTGAATCGAGGCAGCGTATCGAAAATATGCGTCAGAATGACGGTTGGCATCATGACGTCACTCTATTCCTTGGACAGGGTAACTCCAACAAATCTCCCAAAAAACTTGAGGTATTTGAAATATACGGCCCACAGAGGGCCACGTGGCCTGCTCAACACGAGGTTGAGACTCTTACAGCTCACTCGACAAGTTCGACCGAAAACGACATTATCTGCTCATTAAGCTCACCTGCGGGGACGACCTCAATAAGTGGAGGGACTAACTGTATGGATCAAAAATCATCTCTAATATGATTAAGTCATCTTAGCATTAAGGATGCACTCATAGGCTGCTACATGTCACCAATACGACTCCGATGAAGGCCTGCCCAAGATCGAAGTCGTTCTAGAAACAATGAAGGTTGCGGTCGAAGAGTCAACAAGGATCAAGGTCGAAGAGTCGCCAAAGATCAAGGTCGAGGTCGAGCTTGACATAATTACAACGACTAGTTTCAAGATAGGACACCAAAGAGAATATTCTAGTGGATATTCTCTGCACCTGTACTATTAGGGTTTCTAGGAACATGTTCTGTATAAATAAAGAGAGACATAATGATAGGCAAATGAGATATTCATTTTTAAAAAACACATTGACTTTATAGAGAGAATCTGGTCCTATTACAAGCATATAAAAATAACCTTTCTACTAAGATTCTTGTCTAGCATTTTCACTTGATCCAAGAATAATCTGAGTGTTCAAAGGCTCATCAATCATTCATCATTGTCAGAAAGAATATCCACATATCTCACCCCTTTTCGGGTGACTCACACGTTTTTATTTACTTAAATGTCATTTGCTACTATTTATTGCTATTTAATGCCATATTTCATCTTTTTGGATCATTGAACACTGTTATTATTGCTTACATTCATTGCCATCTTGACAAATATATAAGTTATTTGTCATAAAATCAATAACCTCATCTTTAGGATATTATTATTAGCTAAGATTGACTCTTCTATGTTTAAATCTAATTGGTTGAACCAAGATTTATATTTTTGGTCAAACAGTATTAATCTTGAGATTGTCAATTTTACTATTTTATCATGTGATAACTTATCCAGAGATTACTATTTCACCCTCTAGTAGGTATAAATTATTCGTATACTATTTTTAATCCTAGAATAATTTATCCCAAAATTAATAATCAAATAAAATACATAACAATATTATATTTTATCCACAATTATTTTTATTTATCCATCGTACCAACGACCACTTACACCATGAATAGCCCAAGAATTATGCTATTGTTGAGATATCCAACATTCAGTCTCTTGTACTCAGGGTTAGGTGTAATACAATATATATTTACAGTAAGTTTGCACCGAATATTACGAAATAGTAATTAATGCAGACAGACATAGTATTATTTTGGATATGCATTTCATGTACTACGAACTTATTAAATAATTCCTCTCAACAGGAAATAAAACTAACCTTTGGCCTCACATATTAGGATCCAATTCCCTCTTAAATTTATATATAGAAAAGAGCAGTAAGTGGGACATTTTATTTTCATTTCAAGTAACAAAACTGATAGAGAATTAGTCTATCTAGTACTTAAAATGGAGATAAGGCATACAATTAAAAGTGAATTTCATTATAACTAAAACATAGGCTTATAACAGCTATTTTTTTTTTTTTATAACAGTGATGTCCGAGTCAACTATGACGCAGATTATTAGTCAAGAACGTCATCGATACCTATGGATGTATTGAAGGAAGTGAATTAAGATCAGGCAATGAACCAATTGGTTGTTGATCATTTGCATAAGAACTTCCAGCATCAGAGAGTAGCGATCCATCAGTTTTGCTATTTTCTGGCCAAAACTCAAGGTTTTTCCTATGAAGATAATGAGATATAAGATGATTATTTGGATCAATTCCCATTTTTATAAGTTTTCTTCTCAAATGGGAATTCCAATAATTCTTCACTTCATTATCAATTCTTCCTGGTAATCTTCCAGCTATTAGTAACCACCTAAAAATTAAATGACAAAAATAAAAAATTATAGCAACCACTATTTGAATATTTCACCCGAATAAATAATTTTAACAAATATTATTAATTAATCAAAGTATATGTTTGACCACCTAGTGGAAAAAAAATATTGAACAACCATCATTCAATGACATTGAATACTCTCCCTGTATTTCATTTTATGTAACACTTTTTCTTTTTTAATCTATTCTAAAAAAATAATTTTTTTTATATTCAAAAATTTTAACTTTAAACTTCCCGTTTTTTCCCTATGTCATGATATAGCTACAAAATATCATGATACGACCTGTTTAAGTCGTTCTTTCTTTGTCAAACCTCGTGACTGATTGAACATATTCACATAAAATGAAATGAAAGGAATATATATATATATATATATAATTATTAGGAATCCTTTAAAAAGTTCTTGTCTAAATAAGAAAAGTAGTTCACATTTGTTCAAAGCGAAAAAGCCCATTTGAGCATATGTACTGATTTTTCTCTTTTAATTAACTCAAAATGTACCATACAAATAAAATAGTAGAAAACCTGCTGCCAAGGAGGGCATGAAGCTTGATAATGAGATCGTCTTCATCCTCAGAAAAGTTTCCTCTTTTAAGGTTTGGGCTAAGATAATTTATCCACCTTAGTCTGCAACTTTTACCACATCTAAGCAGACCTAATCAAACACAATCACACACAAATTAAAAAGCCGAAAAAAAAAAGAAACTTTTAGAGTAAAAAGGACAACTCAGTGTACTAAACTCCTGTTACACGCGGGGTCCGGAAAAGAGTCGGACCACAAGGGTCTATCGCACGCAGTCTTACCCTGCATTTCTGCGAGAGACAGTTTCCACGACTTGAATCCGTGACCTCCTGGTCACATAGCAGCAACTTTACCCTTTTGGAGTACTTAATATATATACATTTTAATATTTTTTTCGTATGTATGCATAGTTCGAACATAAAGTAACGGGTTCAGTTAAATCTACGAAACAACTCTGTACTTACCAGCAGCTTTAGGTAAGTTACGCCAACAACCTTCGCCATGTTGAGTGATATAATCAATGAGTTTCTGGTCTTCTTGTTTAGACCAAGCTCCTCTGTGCATTTCCTCTTTGTTATCACAGCAAGTTTTTCTCATGATTTTAGGTATTTGCTGATATTTTAGTAGTTTAATTTAATATCGTGTCTTTTTTATGGAGAAGATACTAGAGAGAGGCCGTTGTAATTTGGGAAGTGGATAGTGTGGCAATGAACCTTATGTAACAATGGTTTTATAATAACTAGTAAGTAATAAGTATTGAATGAATATAGAAAGTTTGACTTTGGAAGTTGGACTGGTGGTTTGGTCTTTGCATGCATGCAAGGCATGATAATTCCCAACTTTCCCTCTTTCTATTTTAATTAATTTGTGAATAATAGTTTCGATAGTGAATGGAATCCTTGATGTTAGGTATGGATCCTGATTAATATGTGATGGACTTGAATTATTTTTTTGTATTTTTAGAAATCCATAATCCCTATAGGTTTAGGAAAACTCATTGTCCTTATAGATTTGGGAAAGGAAAACCTATAATCCTGATCAAATTGGGAGACCTTTCTCTTATAGGTTTGGGACTATTTGAGATATATATATAGGTTGTACTGTTTATTCTCCTTTCATTGTAAATACCCTTAATTATTGATATATATAAATCCTGCCGCCGTGAAAGTTTACCCCAACGGGGTGTTACCACGAAATAAGTCTCTCTACCTTAATTTTTCTCTCTTCAAGATTTCTTCATCTTCTTCATCAGTTCAGAGTGTTTGAGTGAATCGATCCTAACACTTGAAACAACGGTAAAGTTATCATTGTGTGACCTATATGTTACGGATTCAAATATTGAAATCAGTTATTAATGCTTGCATCAGAATAGATTGCCTACATATGACTCCTTAAAAGTGTAATCCTTCCTCGGACATAACGTGAACGTGAAATATTTCGCGTAAGGAGCCGCCTTTTTTTAGGTTCGATGAGACAAGCGTCTCTGTGACTTGTTAGTAGTGTTATGATTTGGGTTATAAATTGCAAAGGAAACGACGCTAAATAACCAGCTATAATGTGAACTAGAAGAAAATAAAATTTCCTATTTTTGCATTAACGATCCATATGCATGTCTTAGCATAAAGATCTCTGGTGAAAAATAATTATAAAATTAGATAAGTATGTTGATAACTCCCAAATTATTAATAATTATAGATTTAACCTGTTCAAATTTAATCTATATCCCACCCGTTTGACACACCTACTTCTTATGCATATGACTTGGTTGAAATTTTTTTAACTTTTCCATTTATTTTCTTTTTGGTAAAAAGATGTTGCACGAAATACCATTTTGTATAATTTGAATTATGATTTTCCTCTACAAATACCTTATAAGTTTCATACTTATATAATAACAAAATAAGATCCTGGTTAGTAAAGCTCGAATATGAGCTTGCAAATCAACTACTTAAAAACTGAGTTGTTAGGATCGATTCACTCAAGCACTCTGAACTGATGAAGATGATGAAAAAATCTTGAAGAGAGAAAAATTGAGGTAGAGAGAGAAAAAAAATGCGAGAGGCTTATTTCGTGGTAACACCCCGTTAGGATAAACTTCCACGGCGGCGGGATATATATATTAATCATTAAGGATATTTACAATTACAGAGAATAAAAGGAGAATAAACAGTATAGCCTAAAAAATGGTTGATCCGCGTGAACATTAATATATGACAGTACATCACATATTAATCAGGCTCCACACCTAACATGAATAACTAACTAACTACATTTAAATTACTATATATTTCGTTGGCATTATGACTTAATTAGGTCTCAAATCATCTAAAAAATTTCCATGGGGTTTTACCCACGAAAAGGTTAATGTGTGTGTGTGTATATATATATATATATAAGTGTTTTAGTTAATTTTTGGTACTAATTGTTAGTGTGATATTTTAGGATAAAAGTATCTCAACTTTATTTTAGGGATGGGAGAGGACAAAAGAAGATAAACATGATTTGGCATAGTCATTTGTTTGTTTTAATGTTGAACAAAATAAGTTAAAAGCCCCTTCACGTGAAGTGGCCCCCTTTACTCCTCAGAATGAAAGCTCCATATCATTCCTATTATTCTAGTGATATATCTACAAGTACTCTCCTCACTTTCAAGTCGTGAAATCAGCCATTAATAATTACATTAAGCTGAATTGTCTATATCATATTTTTAGGATGCGATCTTTTTTCAAACCCTACTTGAATACAGGATACTTTGTGCGTTGAACTGTTCTTATGAGAAGAATTTTTGAATCTTATAATTTTAAATTAAAAGTTCATACAATATATCAAAAATACCTTTTAAATTTATGGTCTTAAAAATATCATATCCTTTTTATAATAATTAGAGTGATTAAGAGAAAAATAAAAATATTAGAGTTGAAACTATCATATTAAATTTAGAATGTCTTAGAAACAGCATAATCATCAGGCAGATCTATGACATAAGCATTATTATTGATGTTCTGCAACATTTGAAATGGTCCATCTCCTCGCGGAGCTAACTTCCCTTTCCTATGGTTCGAAAATCGTTTCTTGCAGAAGTGCACCCAAACCCAGTCAGCTTTTTTCTTCCTTTATTCTTATTGACTGCTAGCTTTTCATAAGCATCCTCCAAAGTTTTCTTCACCTTCGCATGTAATTCTAGCAACTCGGCTGTCCGGTTTTCTCCATCAACACTAATAACTACATCTCTCGGCAAAGGAACAAGATCAAGTTGTATCAAAAATTAAAATCATAAACGCATTCAAATGGAGTAATGCTAGTCATGCGATGAATAGTTCTATTATGTGCAAACTCCATAATAGCTAATCGATCAGTTCAAATATCGAACTTTCTTTTGGGTCAAAGCTCGAAAAAGAACTCTAAAAGTACGATTAATAACCTCAATTTGACCGTCAGTCTGTGAACGATGTGATACCTACTGCCGAGATTAGCACAGAAGATTTGACGAGAAAAGCAGATGGCCACCAAATGGTCCATCCCTTAGATTAGACAGAAGAAATTTCTGATTTATTTCCAAAGGAAAATGACAACAAATGAATAAACTAAACAAAACAAATGTTTGTATCTATTTCGATTGGTCTGAGAGTTCTGTATGTAAGTCATCTCGACGATGTTGTCACGTGACAGATTCTTGACGTCCCAATAAGATTTTGCCACGTAGAAAATATATTTATGTGGTCCCAAATAATCTCGTTATCTTGAAAATAATTAGGGGCGAATTCAAAATTTTTAAAAAAATTAATGTACTATTACGAATAATAATATTAGTTGAACATGACAGAAAGACGCGACAAGCGTATACACCTTCAGGGGTCATTTGGTTTGAAGACAAGTTATACTGTGATTAGTTATGCTAAGATTAGTCAGAATGAGATTAGATATTCTGATATTATTTTTTATTGACTGTTTTGTATGTTGTATTAATTCTGAGATTGTTAATTTTACTGTTTTATTCTAAAATAACTTAACCTGGAATTACTATTCCACCATCTGGCAAGTATAAGTTATTTTGGTACAATTTTTAAGATAAGACGGTATTAAATTTTATCCCAAAATTATTTTTTCTTATTCATCGTACCAAAAAGATCTATGAATGTTAAGACAACAACAACAAAATCATTAATTATTATGACAGTGGCCATATAAGGTCCATGACCTAGGAAGTTACAAAGGAAAAGATAGTAACCCAAGCTTGTTAGAGTGATAGGCAGAGATTTGGATAACAAAGACAACGGTTTGTGCCAAAGAAGGTCCTGCAACAATATTTGTGCCAAAATTACAGTACGTATCTAATAGCTTGTTTGGCCGAGCTGCAAAAATCAGCTTCTTTTGATAAAAAAAAAATTTCAAAAGTACTTTTGATGAGAAGCAGTTCGTGTCTGGCTAATTTACTTAAAAAGTACTTCTGAACAGCAATTAGTGTTTGGCCAAACTTTTAAAAACTGCTTCTAATTAGTGTGTTTTTTTCAAAAGCGCTTTCAAAAAATTACTTTCGAAGAGAAGCTATTTTTTCTGCTTTTCCAAAAATGCTTCTGTTTTCTACTCAAAAGCACTTTTTTTCTCTAAAAGCTTGACAAACACTTCAACTTTGAAGAAAAAACATTTCTTTTTTCGAAAAAAGAAATATTTTTGAATTGGAGAAACTTGACCAAACAGGCTATAAATATATTCAAATGGAAACCATTATACAACTGAAATATAGTAGCTTTTGAATAGAAAAAGGAAAGTAGCTTTTGAATTTTGATGCCATCTGATATGAAATAATGTTCATGAGTAACTGAAACAACTATATTAACATTTAGCGACAATAAAATTCTTATCCTTTTATTTTTTTAACTCAAATAAAAGCTTTTATTAGACTGAATCGACGACCAACAAGTTTACAATAAAATTAGGAAACAAAGAATAGGTAGGGATGACAGGATTTGAACCAGTGATATTTTTTACCCAAAACAAAGGCGCTACCAAACTGTTACATCCCTTTCAATTGGTCTACAACAGTGTCACTGTAGAGAATCCCTGCCCATCACTCTCCCTGTAGGTCGAGCCTCCTTTTCAGTCGCCCTCTACATCGTTATTTTTTCCACTCTCGATAGATAGGACTAGCATAATTAATTCTTACTTTCCTCCACCCATCTTTCATCATTTGTGAACAGTTGCAAACACGAGGCACATGCCCACCAATTAGTCCAACCCAATTCTTTTGAATATAAAAGAAAAAAATAATGATGTCTTTAAACCAACTGCACAAGTATATACAGAACAAAAGTAGTTCCCTTTTGATAAACCTCATTACTTATGAGACAACACAACCTGAAATGAAATTATTATACTTGGGAAACTTAGAGGTGCAGAAATTACAATACAAAAAGATATTGTAATTATTTTAAATAAAAAAGAAACTTCACTACCCTTTTTTCTGAAAAAGAAAAAAAAAGAAAAAACCAACAGCAAGACTAAGAAAACTTTGTTTCTGAAGTTATATATACCTACCTTCTGTTTGTCCCTAGCAATGGTCCGAGTATGCATTTGTTGCAAACTACCAGCTTCATGTGAAGTTGAACCAAAGGCAATAAACAATCAATTGAGCATCAAAAAACATCTTCCATTACACCAGATAGAGTTGTAGCTATCCATCCAGCAATGCAGATGACCCAATTACCAACTCGAACAAAAGAAACGTTTTTCGTTTAGCAGATGAACTTCATGGACCTTTGTCTCGAATGACCATGTTCTTACTATGCTGTTTCAGCGCTGCGTATATGCCTATTATCCTGTCCATTCGTATCCCAGAAACCAGTATACGAAGTTCTTCTCTTAGACTTGTAACTTTTACCTCTCTTTTTCAAACCTTTACGGCCTTTAAGCATGACTGACATGACGCCCAAGAAGGCGAAGATTGAAACCGCCCACAATGCCATGATCCAAAATCTCATGGAACTGAATGCCCCGTTTGGCGTGTCAGGTTGGGAAGATTGCTGAGAATTATTTTTGGGCACGTCATCCTTCCTCAAGCCCTGAGCGTCGTCATCAACTTTTCCAAACTTTCTTGAAGTAGTAGTTTCAACAGCCATTCTAGCTTCAGCACTGGTTCTAGTTTCGGTGTCGGTTCTAGTTTCAGCATCGATTCTAGATTCATCATCATTGGTTATAGTTTCAGCATTGGTTCTACTTTCATCATCATTGGCTCTAGTTTCAGCATTGGTTCTACTTTCATTGGCTGTGTCCTGATTGGTAGTGGAAATAGAGTTAGGATCGGGGCATTTTCTTCTCTCGTGGTGTATACGAAGAGCTTCATTCAACGTCGTTGCACATTCTATGCTAAACAAGTCGCGCTGTAGGGAATCATTATCACTTTGATCGAGTGACGATGGATCAGGAGGATCAGGAAACTTAGCCCAGCATTTGTTAACCAAGTCAACGTGTCTCCAGTTTGCTTTGTCGAAGCTCCAGTTACCAACCCTATATTCCAAGCCATAGTGGAAAACTCTGTAGTTTACACCAGGAGCAGGAACATATCCCGGGTATATCAAAATCTCGTCGCTTATGACGTGCCGCAAATTCAACTACGCAACATCAAAATTCAGATTAGACACATTGCTGACTAGCGTATAGCAATGGATGCCAAGGAGTGGGACATACCTCTGCAGCACCGAAAGAGTAACCATACATCTCACTAATCCACCCAGCTTCATAGACATCTCCTGTTATGTTCTTGGACCAATGAGATCTGTCGAGTCGGACCTCCTCTGTTTTGTGCAGCCACTGCAGCGCAAATTTACGTAAATCATCTACATGCATTATGATGACACCCCCAACCTTGTCACAAGCTTCAGGATGGCGAGTGTGGAGCTTTGCAAGTACGTTGTCACAGCCAATAAGGTAGCTGATTCAAAACAGGAACAAGAGTTAATTGAGTAAGAATCTGTGCCAGGTGAATATAAGGCAAGAACTGATACACCAAAACAATTAAACCATGCAATCCTCCAACTCAATGAAAATGAAAATCGCAAAGTTATAACCCTTACTCATAGGGAGTTGAAACTGGATGGCCGCGAGCTGCATTGAATTCCCATGGTGTTATTGGTCCTCTCATGATCATGTCGGCATCTAGAATCACAATGTATTCAGCATCTGTCTTCACATGATTCATCCAATGAAGAACTGCGGCTGGTTTGTTGATTGCCGGATACCTGAAATAAGCAAAAACTAAGAATGGTGACACAGCTACATTATTACTGAAGACAAAAGATTTTGTTGCGCTTTAAACTTTGCAAGCAAAGTTGACGATGCTGCACACATAGGTAAGCTATAGATTACCAGTCTCCAGTTAATGGATGTCGGCTCATGGATGGGACATAGTGGGTGGGAGCTAGATCATGGCCTTTGTATTGCTTTAAGTCTTCCTCTGTACAGCTTAGAAGCCTTGTAATATTCCCTGGCTGCCTGCTCTTGTAAAAACTGTGGACAAGCCCCACTGTTTGCCAATCAAAGTAAGGTGAGCATTCTGTAGAGAAAATAGTGTGGATTTTTGGATGTGGCTTTTCAGGCTCATTATCAACTTCTTTATGAATTTCAACCTTCATCATTTGCCGGCTTTGGTAAGTCAAGGGTTTTGGCCGACTTAGTTCTGCAAATGTTTTACTCTTTAGGAAGCTTAGATACTTTGACCACTTTGGCTTAGGACATCCAAAGGCCGCATGCTGTAACAAAAGACCCTCATTCAGGGTATTGATACACTCTATATTCAGAAACAGCGCCCTCCTTTTGTTATGATCAGGTTCCATCTGTGTTATCTGCAAGAAGCAAAATTCTAATGAACGTTGCAAGAAAATAGAATGCAAGTTATGTCGGAGAATGAATTATGCAAATAACTTCTGGTGACTAAGAGCGGAAGGGAGCACCATACAGTAAACTCATTAACTTCTTATTCTAAAACTATAACACTTATATCAGTATATTTATATTTCAGAAGCCCCAACAAGGGAGCTGTAAGCTGGTTAAGTGTTTAAATTTGAACTCCAACCTCCGTAACTCTTACTATTATGTCTATGAGCAAGTACCTATAGTTCACCACATTAGTGAGCTGGAATAGAATTACTTGATTGCTCATTGACTTCCCATATGGCCGATAATACATGTTCTGTTAAGCCAGAGCTTTTAAACACTAAGCATCTCAGCTTATACAGATTTAACAGATAGCTAGACAATATTAGCTTGCACAGAATTTACTTCCATCAATCTTAATTTGTTAACCATGTTTGAATACGCATAAGTGATTGGTGGTAGAAGCATCACCCCCAGAAGGAAATAAGATTAAACATACTCTTTCGCTTGCCCCAACCACCTCCACTTATTGTGTATACGAATTCGCCGTTTTACAAGTTTTAGTATCAATTGACATTGATTTTTTCCAGCAGCGTACATTCAGCTGAGTGAGTATTCAGAAAACGGAAGCCATGCTGGTAAGAAACAATAACAAAATTATACTATGCATAGACTAAATGATCCATTATAATGGCGCACACTAAATTTTACCTCTCGGGGATAAGGAGGCTCAGGGAAGAGCCGACTGCAATTATAGACAATGTCATCATTGTGATGTTCTAGTTTACTGAATGACCAGTTCCCAACATTAAAAGGCAAGCCATAGTGCATAAGAATAGGTTCAACACCCTCTCGCGGAATATAGCCAGGATATATCATCAAGTTATCATTAATCTTATGCCGGAGTCCTACCTGACAAATCAAACATCAAGGATATATATTATCATCTTAGTAAAAGCTTAGAAAAGCAGCAACAGATATCTGTAGAATAAAAGATACGTAAACAATTGAAACAACTTGCCTCCGCAGCACCAAATGAATATCCATACATCTCACTGATCCACCCTGTTCCATAGATATCGCCAGTATAATTAGTTGCCCAATGAGCTCTGTCCTCTCGTACTTCTTCAGTCTTCGAAAGCCATAGTGGTGCCAAAGCTCGAAGATCATCTATATGCATGGCTAATAGCCCACCAACCTTGTCACAAAGTTCGGGATGCTTTGTATGCAGCTTCGCAAGAACATTATCGCATCCAATTAAATACCTAATTAGAAAAGAAACTCTTCTGAATCAACAACCCCTCAACAATCGAGCTAATATTAAACTATGTTAAACTAAATATTTTGGTGTCAAGGAAACACCAAAATGGTCTTCAAGCAAACGTGGGTTTTTAATTCATCGGTATTTATGGCTTTCCTTGAATCGGGAATCTGCTTTCCACATGCCAAGTGCGATAAAAGTTGATGCGCTAATATTAAACTATAAAGGAAGGTGCAAGGGATTATTCCTTCTGTTAGTCCCTTTCTACTTCATTTTGGTTATCTAAGAAGTTTACTGGACATATATGTTCACGTAAACATTAACTAGCATACGTAAATAGGACATGATTGCTAATTACTCCCTTCGTTTCAATTTAGATGAAGTAGTTTGATTCGGCACGGAGCTTAAGAAAAAAAAAAAAAGACTTTTAAAACTTGTGGTCTTAAAAGTTTAAAGGGTAAAAGCTTAGTGGGGCCACGACATTTGTGTGGTTATAAAAGCTTCTCATTAAGGGTAAAATGGGTAAAATGAAGAGTTTAAAGTTGAATTATTTCCAATTGTGAAAATGTGTCATTCTTTTTGGGACGGACTAATAAGGAAGGTGTGTCATCTAAATAAAATGTTGTTTAGGTGTGTAGTATCTGAAAGCATATGGAGTAAGCTGCTCATCTGGAAAGGCATATCAAGACCTATGATGGAGTGGCAGAGGGAACTTCGATTGGCAGAAGACAATGAAAAAGGAAAAAATACAACTGCACAACTATACAGGTTGACATTAGCATATGCTGTTTACCAGGGAGTATTTTGTTTCCATCAAGAAATTCTTTTGTTTCCATATCAAGATCTTACTAAAATACTGAAACTAAAAATGAGACAAAATGGAAAGTTGAGTTTACCCATAATAGGCAGAAACAGGCCTCCCTTTCTCTGCCCCAATCTCCCATGGTACAATTGGACCTCGAATAATCATGTCTGCGTCCAGTATGACAACCCAATCAACATTTTGTGCCTCTTTGCTGTATTTAAGCCAGTGAACAACTCCAGCTGGTTTGTTTATTGCCGGATACCTGCCGAAATAAACAGAACGGTATGATCTTCTCTAAACTGTATTTCATGCTTCTAGTGTTGCCTTTAACCAACAGAAGTACCTCCAAATTAGATCAGAAAGATTTCTATTATCAGAGATATCTCAATCACCTTTGAACTTTTTATATCTGTTAAATTCTTGATATTTCAAAACCACCAGTGACAACAACCAACACTAACTTCTATACACAAATGCATATCCAAATGTTCAAAGCCATCAAGGAGGAAATCACACAAACAAAGACCAAGCTGATAACTTTGTCGGGAAAAACAACATAAGTTCATTTCTTTGTATTCTTAACTGTTCAAAGCCATAACGCCACAAGAATTAAAAATCCAATTTAGTATTGAAGCCAACATAGAAGATCAAAAGCAAAAACCAAAAAGAAGTGGTAATCACACAACACTAGACAAAGTTGGTCCCTCAGTGGAAAAACAACATAAATTGATCTGCTCCCTTTCCAAATTATTCAAAGCCATAATATCCACAAGAATCAGATATCTGATTCACCATTGAATCCATATATAAAATTGAAGGCAAAAGGTGGCAATCACACAAAATTAGACATTCCCCGTCTTAATTATTCAAAGGCATCAAAGTTGCAAGAACAAGAACCCAATTCAGCATTTAATCACCAACAACACATGCATCCACAAAAACATGTTTGCATTTCTTCATATTCTATTGTTCAAAGCTATCAAAGTCACAAGAACTAAGAACCCAGTTCAGCATTGAATCAACACATACAATCAAAGGCAAATACCTAATAAAGGTGGTAATCAGTAGTCACACAATACCTTCATGGGAAAAACAACATAATTTCATCTCTTCATACTATTAACTGTTCGAAACCATCAAATTTACAAGAATCAAAAACCCAATTCAGCATTTAATCATCAACAACACATGCATCAACAAGAATCAGAAACCCAATTCAGCATTGAATCCATACATATAATTGAAGGCAAAAACCTAATAAAGGTGGCAATCGCACGAAACAAGCCAAAGCTGACCCTCAATAGAAAAACCGCAAGATATCATTTTTCACCTTCCTAATTGTTCAAAGCCATCAAAATCACAAGAATCAAAAAACCCAATTCAGCATTTTTATCACAAACAACATATGCATCCACAAACACAGAAAAGACCACAAAAAATAGAAGGCATAAACCAAATTACGTGGCAATCATACAACACTAGACAAAGCTTGGCCTCGTTAGAAAATCAGAAAAATAGCACCTTTCATCTTCTTAACGGTTCGAAGAAATCAAATTCACAAGAATCAAGAACCCCAATTCAGCATTTGATCACCAAACAGCATATGCATCCACAAAAACTGAAAACACCACACCAGAAGAAAGTAAAGTTGGGAGCTTTACCAATCACCAGTTTTGGGATGTCTGCTCATAGAAGGGACCTCAAAAGTGGGAGCCAACTCCATTCCTCTATAATTCTTCCTCTCTTCATCAGTACAACTCAACAATCTTGTAATTGGTCCAGGCTGCTGAGCCTTTCTATAACTGTGCATAAGTCCTACAGTTTGCCAATCAAAGTAATTTTGACATTCTACAGAAAATAAAGTGTGGATCCTATATGGTGCCTTTAAAGTTTCAATCTTTTTTGGTTCTAGG
Organism: Nicotiana obtusifolia; assembly: GCA_002018475.1. NCBI lineage: Eukaryota > Viridiplantae > Streptophyta > Magnoliopsida > Solanales > Solanaceae > Nicotiana > Nicotiana obtusifolia. The sequence continues at coordinate 115,939 of MCJB01042027.1, forward strand.
CCACTGATTAGGCTCAGTGTCAGCACCAAAAGTATCAAAATTGCTTTTTTCTCCATCATACACTCAAGAATTCAAATGGGGTTTGCTGTTTTGATCTCAATTTCATGATTTTGGTGAAAAGTCAAAGGTTTGTGTGTTTTTTTTTATTGTTTGTTTCTGAATCTTTTTAATAAAAATCTTGTCTTCTTGTTGTATGATCTAAGGATCGTGAAAGATTAAGGAGCATAAGTTAATTTAATGTATTCAAAGTCTGATCTGAAAATATGGAAGTGGAAAATAGTGTAAAAAAGAAAAATAAAATGGAGCTGTCTTTCATGTGTTGTTTGTTTCCCGAAGTGCAAGAGTCTTCAAAGAATAGTCAGAGAGAGAAAGTGGCTATTTTAGGCTTTTAACCCACGTTCCTGTAGGAAGTCTACCCTAACATTTTTAAAAAAAATAAATTATATAGCTGTTTTAAAAAATAATAACAGAGAATATATATAATGTATATAAAATTTAAAGTAGCATTGAATTTTCATATAAATTCTCAGATGCCATAACAAACAAGACTCAGCTTATATATATATAGAGTTTTGGTTGAGTACTAAAAGTGATTTTTGCCCTTTTTACAATCATATTGATAGAATCATCTTGCGCTAGTGTGATTAATTTTATGGGGTAATTATTATTTTCTATCAATACATGTACTATCTTTATTCACTTTTAATTGTCTACTTTTGACTTTGCACTTCCTTTAAGAAAAATAAATAAAATATGTATTTTATAATTTTACTTATAATAATGATAGCATTTTTAAAAGTCATGGAAAATGATTCGGGAAATGGTAAGGATAAAACAAGATAAAGAAGATTGTCTTTCTCTTGATCTAGTATAAGGAAAAGTAAAAATAAAAATGTATATTTAATATAATGGACAAGTAAAAGTGAATAGAGGGAGTACTAGATAATTCTATCCATCCTAATAATATCTTAGTAAAGAAATTCTTTTTTCGGACCGTGTATCTTAAATGTGTCATAACAGTTGAGTTGTTACGAAAAAAATCAATAAAAAGATTACAACAACATACTCAGTGTTAATCCCACAAGTTGAGTCAGGGCAAGGCAGTGTGTACGAAGACCTTACCCCTACTTTTAATAAGGTAGATATTTCGGAAGACCCTCCCCTCAGAAAGAAAAAAGGAAGGAGCAACAACTAGCCAACCACTCAGAAAAATGAAGCGAACATACAAGATTAACATTAAGTACTGCAATCAGAAAATCGAAATGAAAGAGGGGTAACAACAAAAATCTAAGATTAAGAAATTACAAGACCAACACTAGGTAATGCACTACACTACTGGGATGAGCAAGAACAACGTTCAGCTACCTACCCCTCTACTTTAATATTCAACCTTCACACCTACCTATCCAAGGTCATGTCCTCGGTGAACTGGAGCATCGACATGTCTCGCTTAATTACCTCTCCCCAACACTTCTTCGGCCTACCTCTACCTTTCCTAAGGCCCTCGAAGCCCTACCTCTCACATCTCCTCACTGGAGTATTTGTGTCTCTCCTCTTCACATGCCCGAACCATCTAAATCTCGTTCCCGCATCTTGTCCTCCACATAGGCACCTTGTCTCGAATAGCTTCATTCCTAATCCTATTTAACCTGGTATGCCCGCATATCTATCTCAACATACTCATTTCTGCCATCTACATCTTCTGGACATGGGAGCTCTTGACTGGCCAATACTCAACCTCATATAACATAGTCGGTTTGACCACCGCTCTATGAACTTATCTTTAAGTTTTGGTAGCATATTCTTATCACACAAAACACTGGAAGTGAGCCTTCATTTCATCCATCCCCGCCCCAATACGATGTGTGACATCCTCATCCATCTTCTCATTCCCTTGTATAATTGACCTAAGTTCTCGAAGCTATCTCTACTAGGGATGACTCGTGAATCAAGCCTTACGTATTCATCCACTTCCTGAGTCGCACCACTGAACTTGTACTCCAAGTATTCTATCTTGGTCCTGATGAGCTTGAAACCCTTAGACTCTAGGGTGTGCCTCCAAACCTCTATTAACACCGCCTCGCGTCTTGTCGATCAATATAATGTTATCTGCAAATAACATTAAGAAGAAAAGTTTTAAAATTAAAATTAAAACATTTTCAAATTTAAATAAGGATCAAATAAATTGGCCGCAGACTATGGAAAAAGTAAGGAAAATGACATTGTATAACGCTTTAAAAATAATAGCCAAACACACACACACACACACACACATTATACAAATTTGATACACTGTTTCGGCTACCGAATATAAATAGTTTTCGGTGCGGCTAAAAGTGAAAAAAGCCCAAAAAAATAAGAGCACATAAATTGGGACGAATGGAGCAATTGATCTGCTATATTTTTGGTCCAAAGGTACGAGATAAGTACTTTGAATTAATTATGTTACTATGTGATTAGGAATTAAACCTATTTGATTACGAAGATAAAAGGTAACTTCACAAAAACGAGTATAATGCAAATACGTCCGATATATTTTGAAGTGTTGACTTAAGCTATTTTGAAAATGACAAATAATCAAATGTCATATAATACTACAGAGATCCTAGATCCACAGCATGCATGATGACTAAGACTGTCAAAAAAAAAAAAAAGGAATTGCTATATATTTGGTTAGTTATATTCTGTGATTGTTTTTGGTTTTATTGTGAAATTTGAAGTTCATCCAAATTTATTTGATTCAATGGTATTATTAATCTTCTTTAAAGCTTTAAGAGTAAAGAAAAGAAAGAATCATTAGCATACTATAGAACTATTAGAAATCAGGTTTTCTATTCTAAAATACAACAAATATACAACTTTTATATATATTTATGGCTATCGAATATAAATAATTTTAGCTGCGGACTAAAAGTAATCTTTGCAGTAAAAAGTTTTACCTTCTTCATAGCGCAAAAGAGCTTCTTGTGATTTTAACACAATACCTAGATTTACAACACTACTTTCTCTAGAATCCATCACATAACGAAATGAGTTTCCAAAATATCAATAGAAAATAAACACCAAAATGAAATCTAAAAAATGAGCAGATCATGTTATTGTACTCCCCTATGTACTCAATTTATGATACAAAAACTAAGAATGAAAAATGAAGGAAGAATATTAAACATTTTCTGCTATACTATAACAGCTACGCCTCAGTCCCAACTAGTTGGGCTCGAATATACGAATTCTTACTGACCATGTTTCCAATTTAAACTCACTTTTGAGCTATACAAATCAAATTAATTCGTGTAATATGATGCATGTTAGGCTGTTTACATTGCACCTCTTATAGTGCGGCCCTTCCCCGAACCCTGCGTGAACGTGGATGCCTTGTACACTGTGCTGCCCTTTAATATGATGAATATCTATCTTTTGTGGTCAAACAAGTGATTTGGCACTTGATGTAGCATAACCATTTGAAGGAACAAAAGATATTGGTGCAATGTTCTTGATTCTATTCCTTCTAAGAGAATTTGGGTCTATTCCTGCCTTGTGAGCTGCAATTACACCTATGGCTTCCCAGTAGTTTGAGACCTTCACCTGGAAATAAACCCCATTCTCATACTTCAAATTCTCATGTAGGACAGCGTGATATAAAAAGAGATTTAGTATAAAGGAAAACATGCAAGTCCTATAACGGTAGTGTTAGGACCAGCTTGCATACACCACCAGATCCTATTTCTATAAGAAAGGAATGGACATTTATGTTGAGTAGTCTCTTTTTTTCATGAGGGGGGCTTAGTATTCATATTCCCCTTTAAATTAGTATCTCCCCTAGTATCTTTAATCAACAATGTTATTGCAAATTATGCACTGTGCAGGTAAATGATCGTTGATAAGTTTACATGCTACTAGCTAAAGCTTTCTACTTATATGACACAAGCATTGACACTTTCTTTCCAAAGTCACCAGTTTTATCAAATGAAAATATATTTGGCTACAGGAATTGGCACTTCATGTTAAGTTGCGGCTTGCCAATATGACAACTGGATGAGAAAATAAACACAGTATTGGAAGTAAGATTTCAACTTACAGCTTCGATACCGAGTGAGTCTGGCGTTTCATTTAGAACAGTTTGATTCTCTTCAACGGCAATTATAAGAGGCTGCAAAATATGAGCAAATAGGAAAAATGGTATTATTATCATGAATGCTGAAGGTATCCGACAAGTCGTTTCCTATCTAGCATTAGTAGTATTGGAGGAAGTTTAGGCAACCGATATGGTACCACTGTCACGACAAAAGGAAGAAGAGAAAAGTAATGTAAGTTGGGGCATGGAATACTTAATAAACATGAAAAGGAATGAGGTGTTTTCTTTTTCCCTACCGTTAGAAGGGAAAGGGGAGTGGGATGATTCCGATTGAATCAACTAGTCAGCCGTCGCAAGGGAAAGGCCTATCTCCAAGCCTAGCAAACACTAGACTCATCCAGTTGATGTCAAAATATCAAGAGCCAATTACCTTGTGTCTTTTGCCATTGGCAAAAGCAAGAACACCATCTCCGCCACAAGCGTCGATCGGTACAATAACACTGTCAACATCACCTGCTACAATGCAGTCCTCTGAAAAATTGTTTCCCTTGACCAAATACTGTGGTGCAGTGCTAAGCCCAGCAAGTACACATGGCAAGAATGTAAATCCTATCTGTCCGAAAATTGACAGAAGAAAACAAAAATATTATGAGAATGACAAATGGAAAAAGAGACTAAAGTGTACTATCTTAGCAGTTTTATACACCTTCATGGTTTTCATGTCTTCCTCTTACTCATTTTAATACCCAACAAAAACATTTCTACAGCTTGTATCATAAAATATGAATAATTCCCAAACATCCTAAACTCTTCTTAAAGAAAGTGGCTAGCAAGTCCAGCTAACTATACAAAGGAAAACCAAATGAATATACTTTAATATTCAGAACAGGTTTGACTTTTCAGAATTCATGTAGTAAACACTGAGAAGATACTAAAATTGAGAATTTTGTCACAGCATCTTGAATTGCAGATTTAGAATGTCTTTGCCTTTGCCCAAAAACTGTCCATATGGACATGGACTCAACACAAAAACGACATGTATAGTGGATTTCAAACAATATGAACATAACAAAGCTAGCATAGGGTAAAATTTTGTCAACAAAAAGTTTACGACAGAGTAAAGGAAATACAAATAGATATAAGGCTTTATCAAGTACAACAACAACAAACCTAGTGTAATCCCATAAATGGGGTCTGCGGAGGGTAGTGTGTATGCAAACCTTACCCCTACCATAATAAGGCTTTATCAAGTGTAAGCACAAAATAAGTAAACAAAAGGAATTGAGTAAGCAATTATTGCAATAAACCAGTGAAAGATGCACATAAAGTAACTTTCAAGAACAACTAAAACCACGCATTAACTTAATAGGATAGCTAAACCAAAAGCTCAAAACTTAGTAACATCCCATACATCAAAGGATCTATTAAGGTGTCTCCAATAGTATCTAGGAAACGTTCAGCAACAAACGTGTAGGAAGTTAGCTCCTTCTTTTGAAAATGACCATCTCACGCAAGAGAAGACCTAAATGGCTAAGGATTATCATGCTTCCATTTTAAAATGATTTATCATTTAACATCCCCTAAGAAGAAACTACAAAACAAAACAAAACAAAACAAAATCTCATGCACTATCCTTGTGTAGCAAACCAAAAGCTGCAGAGAAGCTATGCCCTGGCCATTCTACATTAGTTCCCAGTCATTTAATGGAGAAAAAACTTCTTCATGATTAAACAGCACACAGCCTTCAATTCATGATTATACGTGGTGACAGTATAAATCTTGTAATAATCAAAGGACAATAACTAACCTCTTCAGCAGCGGATTTTGGACATAGAGAAATGTTTAATTGAGGAGGCAATACTGCCGGAGCATGTGCGCAAGGAATCTGAAAATTTTTCACCACTAGATGACTTATAACAGCCTCCACACCTGCCAAAAGATCTACCCCCTGTAGATTTAAAGGGTATAGAATAAAACTGAAATCAGGAACTTAAGTACTGCATAATAGCAATGAATTTCCTCATTATAAACTGTCAAATTAAAACAGTACAACTTTAGCAGAGTAATCAATGGAAGAAGGTAACTCAAGCTGATATTATACTGAACTCAAATATTACACCTTCTAGTTAGATAATTTCACACACACAAGTTATGGCAAAATTGTAGAGACTCAAACTTTAGGACATAGCACTTTAGGAGTTGCTGAAACATATTTATTCTGTAATGAGCTTATGAATTGAGACCGACTTGTATCTAGGAATTTCAGATAGATACTATCGGTGACTACATTTGCAATGAAGTAAGAAGATATTCATAGAAAAAGTTAATACCACTCCTTGTCGATAATCATCCAAGTCTTCAGTATCATCGTCCGGAAAGCGAGCCACCACTGCAACTGCATTTACCTTAGACTTATTTTGCAAGTTCTCCACAGCTCTCAATAGTGAATCTGGGCGCTGTATCCTCCCTGTTGATTGGCCACTTGTTGGGTCAACCCATTTCTCCACCTTTACAGTTTACATACACCACATGTTAGCTACTTGCAATACATTAGAAGTTAATGCGAAGTTAATAATAAATAGATGTGACAATTTCTAAGCCAAAGAAAATCAGATTATTTCTGATCTACTATGATATATGAAATAGTAACTAAATATAATCCCCACAACATCTACTTGAATTCAACTTAGAAACCAAAAAGCATACCAGTAGAGGTGTATCAGTTACAGTGTATCCCACTATTGGCAATCCAAGAGAAGCTCTTGTTGCATCAACTACTTGTAGATGACGAATAAGAAGCTCTTTCTCTATCCCAGCATCAAAAACTAATCCCACCTGCTTTCACATTACAAGTTCACAATGTGATTGCAAGCTGAATGATGCAGCAACAGCTCGAATACAGTTCTGATTTCACAGGATATACAAGCAAAATTTTTGACAGCTTACCCTATTTTGATGAACTGGTTGCAGTCCCCAGAGGCCTTCGGCAAATCGATCCAGTGCATAGCCTTCAACATAGAGTGCATTCGGCATCGGCCAGTACAGCATTGCTGCATTAAGAACCTGTATGACTTACAATTTTACAGAGAGCTAAGAATAATGCATGTTAAACCAAAACGTATGCGTGTTTCCTACTCCAGATTGACAACCTATTTACTTCATCCACGCAATTATTCCAGCATAGTTCCTGTCACTTTTCTTTCTTCTGATCCAATGTGTGAATGTTGATTCCTTATTCCATTGACAATCTAAAGAAACAACTAGAATTTACTCTATCATGGCCCTAAAGCATATGAAATATTTTTCAATTTTTCATTATTGTGGATCAAGTCCCATCAAATCGCTCAGTTGCTTGACTTGCCTCTCTATATTGAAATTTTTGTTCCACGTAAGTATTTTTTTTGGGGACATACTAAGAATTTAAGTTCCAAGATAGAGACTCAGCTAGGAAGTGAAATTTTACAGAATGTAAATGTAACATTGCAGAGGCTATCAAATTGCCCAAAAAAAAGCATAGCTCAATGTATTATGCGTCTAAAAAGCTATACAATCCACGATATCTTTTGTAGCTACTTTAGGTTGAAGCACAATTTCTTAGGTACAGTGATACCTGCATCATTTTCTCTATAAATGTGCTATTATATTAAGGACCTAAGTTACTCCGACAAGGCAATTTAGGTGCCGTACCCTTGTCGACACGACACTAGTATGGGTGTGGGTATAGGATTCGTACCAGATCTGGTCAAACGATTTTGGGTACTTTGATCACGACGGACAGCAAATTCGAGACGAGAAACAATTTGATTCCCAAAATCAGAACCAAAACTAGAGGAAATTTGAAGAAAATAACATACCTTATCTAGGAAATTAATCTTTACTTATCTATATCTTGAGAATAAAAAAGCACTCCACACTTCACAAGCTACATAAGTATTCCATGAAATTTCTCATTATTTAGAGATATTTATATATATATATATATATATATATATATATATATATATATATATATATATATATATATATATATATAT
>MCJB01042027.1:124087-138210 GCA_002018475.1 Nicotiana obtusifolia
TATATATATATATATATATATATATATATATATATATATATATATATATATATATATATATATATATATTTTGAATCATTCATTTTTAGCCGAATCACCGCACTCGTATCAGTACTAAGATCCGTATCCCCGAATCTTAGAGTTTACACCTCGAAGGATAAGATCTCTAGATCCGTACCCGTGTCGGACACCCATACCTGTGTCCCAGCAACTTAGTTAAGGACAAGCCACATGAAAACCAGCAGTCAGTGAGTTCTTCACTTGAAGTTTCCCCACTTTGAATTCTAAAATATCTTAACTTCAATTGCCAATTCAATACATATCCAATGTGTGAATTTAGATGGATCAGCAAGCTCCTTCATCTACTCCATTAATTCAATCTTTAGTTAATCCTACTACAACAAATTGTCACAGTATAATATTTCAAATATCAAGCATGAACATATTATTTGTTTTGATATTGCGAACCCCTTACTCTTCAGAGTTTCATCTAGACACCAATTGTTGTTGAAACACACTATTTTAAAACCCTTCTGATCCTGCGTGTCGCTCAATGGTACTGATGTCAATATCCACATCAGATAAAATAGGCACATCATTTTTATTATTAGGCCAGCCTAGTGCACTAAGCTCCCGCTATGCGTGGGTTCGAGGAAGGCCCGGACCACAAAGGGTCTATTGTATGTAGCTTTACCCTATATTTCTGCAAGAGGCTGGTTCCACAGCTCGAACCTGTGACCTCCTGGTCACATGATAGTAACTATACTAGTTACGCCAAGGCTATCATTTTTATTATCATAAAGAAAAAATAAGCAAATAAATAAATGCTGCTATGCTAGTAACATAAGAACATAAAATTAATCATACATTAGGATGAGAGATAAGGCAGTCAACAACAGAGGAAAGAGCTCGAGCAACAGGTAGAGCATCTCCAGCATAGCCACCAATGGCTGCTCCTACACCTGTTGGCACTATCATCACACTTGTATACTCCCTCTTAAACTGCTCAAGTACCATAAAAACACACAAAACTAACAATGATAATCAATTGGGTAATTGTTAAAATCGTTATCTTGAAATTCAAATAAATAAAAATCAAGCTCTGGTGAATAAAAATTGCACCTTTTTATTTTGCAAGAAAGAGGTGGAACATGAGATTCTGAAATTTGATTTTGAATAATGAGATTTGGGGAGGAGATATTGATGCCTCACTGAAGGAGAATAAAGATTGAGGCTTAGAGTTGCCATTGATTCTCTGCTTGGTCTAGTGTGGCATTCTTGTGAGTTCTGAGTAGAGAATGAAATTGGAAAGAAGAGGATAATGACATAATGAGGCTGTAAAAAAAAGGTATTTGTCAATTTCACCCCTTAGATTGTAGAAAATGTCATTAATCATTGTATTGTAATACTCCGTCCGATCCATAATAAGTGACAACCCTTTTACATAATCAACAAGAAATTAATTTTATTTTTCTAAAATTTACCGTTATTTATATATCCCAATGTATAGAGTTATCAATATGCAAATTTAATTAAGGGTAATTTAATTAAAATACTTTTTTTTCAATGAGTTACAACAACAATAACATACCCAGTATTATTCCACACTGTGGGATCTGGGGAGGGTACTGTGTACGCAGACCTTACCCCTACCTTGTTAAGATAGAGGGGTTGTTTCCAATAGACCCTCGGCTCAGGAAAGTATAAGCACCACATTAATGAAAATATAGACAAGTAGGGACAATACCAAAAAGCCATATAAAAGCAGAATAAAAATAACAAGATAGTAAGGTGATCAACAATGAAAGAAAACAACAGTTAGTCATAAAAACCTACTACCAACAACAGTATTACGTGCCAATACTACTTTATGAACACCCTAGACTACCTACTCTACTACGCTAATCTTCGACCTCCATACCTTCCTATCAAGGGTCATGTCCTCGATCAGCTGAAGTTGCACTATGTCTTGCCTAATCACCTCTTCCCACCTCTTCTTTGGCCTACTTCTACCTCTCCATAGGTCTTCCAATGTCAACCTCTTACACCTTCTCACCGGAGCGTCCGTGCTCCTCCTCCTCACATGACCAAACCACTTAAGTCGCGCTTCCCACATCTTGTCCTCAATAGGGGCCACAACGAATAACCACATTTTTTTTTCTATGATTAATATTTTCTTAAAGAGTACATCAAAAAAAAATTCATTTATTGTGAATAGCAAGAAGTAACTTGTTCCCCAACCAAGAAATATCAAATATATAAGTAAAAGAATGATGCAATTTTGTACTGCAAATAGCTAAAAGTATAAGTAGTAAAATGGGGTGAATTAGTTAAATGGCAATATACAAGGACCAATAAAAATTTATGTCTAATTTGATTAAATTTTAGTTAGTGATCCTATGTGTCCCTCTAACTTAATAAAAAGGAAATATATCAGCTTCAAATGGGTACCTTATTGAAGTTAACAAAAACAGAAAGGTAAAAGAGAAACTTGCATGTTCTTTCTTCTATTTTCTTTTTGCTATTACAAAATTACTAGAGAAGAATATGAAAATGAAACAATGATCCAACCTAGATTATCGAAGTGATTGTACTTCTGATTTTCTAAAGTTTGGTTGTCGTTTATTAGTTATTACTAGGATTATTTTTTTGAAAAGCATGGGATTCTGGTGAAATCATAAAGGAATTATATGTTATCTGGAAATTGTCCATATATTATTTATGATTACCTAAGTGATCTCCGGTTGTCACTTATTGGTTGTTACTAGGATATTTTTCTTTTTAAAGTGAGAGATTTTAGTAAAATCATAGATCGTCTATATATTACCTAAAAATCCCATGTATTATTTGTGATCACCTAAATTATCTCTGGTTGATCACTTATTTGTTATTACTAACATTATTTTTTATAAAGTTGAAGATCTTGGTGAAATACTAGATCGCCTATGTGTTAACTAAAAATTACTCATATATTATTAGTTATTACTAGGATCATTTTCTCATAAAGTGGTTCAATGATGTGGTTCAATGATGAACTTCAATGACCTTACTATTGCCTTCATTGACAGGGGATAAGGATATGGTGCGCGTCATTGGCTAAGATGGTCGAGTTTGATTTTGACCATGAAAAGTCAACAATCACATCAGTTATTTCAGACGGAGCTAATAGTAGGTTATGGAGCACCACCAGTTCTTCATGGTATGCTGAATCGAATGCCAGGTGGATAAATGTCATATTATTGGTGAAATTTTTTTTAAAGAACCTTGCATTACTTGCATTGATGATCCTAAAACGATACTTCCTTTGTTTTAGCAGCATATAAGGCCATGCTTTGCCATTGACTATAATTGTATCACCAAAATATTCAGGTTGCCATTGAGGATGTATTGAAGGATTATTTTCAGTAGAATTCATGTAAATTGAACCATCAGCCCGAAAACTACTATCAAAAACAACCAACAAATGATCGAATTCTTCATTGTATAACAATCCTAGTGGCCCCTCGACACTTGGTTGTCGAATAACATAAGCTCCCATTAAGCCAGCCAAAATGTTTATCCTAGTCAACCCCATTGTATGATCATGATACCACATAGTTTCAGGATGTTGAAAATTATGGTAGTGGTACTCTTTTGTAGTCCCTTTTGGTCCATGATCTTTGAATCCATTAGTGAACCATGCTTCAGAGTGTCCATCACTTTGTGGTTCATCAATTCCACCATGAAGGTACGCCACAGTAGGAATTTCTTTCTTTGAAGAAGGTGCAGCAGTTGGAATGGTTAGATCCCAAGGAAGTATGTGTTTTGAAGGGAGGTGATTTTACCACGTAATGTAAGTTTCAACTCCATAAAGGGCCTCGATTGTAGGACCAGAGACTGTTGCTGTGAGCATTATGCAAACACTGGAGTTGCGGGGAGGTGCCTGTGGAATTTCTACATATAGCAAAAGGAGGAAAAATTTATACTGAAGGAATTGTTAAAATAAAGAAATAAACAAAAGAATAAACCTTTGTGGAGGCAACTTTATTATTATTATATTAGCGTTTGCCTGTAAATCGGTACAATTGAATTTATACGTGGTTTCCTTGACAAGTGAATTAATTCGATCCTGAAATAATAAAAGAATTGAATATACATGCAACACTTAAGCCATGAGATGGAAATGAAATAGCTGAAATAGTAGTTGCGGGAGTAGGGCTTCTGGGCACAACAATAATGAAATCAAAAAGTAAAAGTATAAAGTTGTATAAAGATTTTAATCGGTTGTAGCGTAAGTTTGCCAGAAAATTCGTGTCCTTTACAATGATAACAGAGCTCACTATTTATAGTTGTACCAGGGAACAAGGTCCTAGGATCATGTCCTTCTTTAATGTCAATTACGAGGGTCATTGAAGAATGTGTAATGATGGGCATGAATGATAAACTCTTTGTAACGGGTAGTGTACTAAATGATGTAGAATATTCTCCATTAAATACTACCGGATGGCTGACACTTATTGCATCTTTATGAGCATTACTGTTTTCGATACAAACGAAACAGTTGTCTTCGATTTTAGTTATCCTCTGCTTTCGGCTTCGCGTGTCACTCTCTTATGCATTCACTTAACATATCATATTTTACCATATACAAATAGTTTCCCTTTTTTTTCCGATGATATAACTTTTTGTCACCGGAAAGTTGGTAGAAACATTCTTTTTAGCGGGAATTTCTCTGATCCTCTCTAAAAAGTTTCTGACGGTTGACTAGACGCACGTCTCTCTGCATTTAATGCCCCCGAACACTTGTTATCCCACGATTCAGCATAACTTTTTCCGGTTATCGAGGTAATTATAACCACGAATTTAGCTGACTAAACCGTTATTTATACGCATTAGCCTCCTTTATTCACACCCCATAATTCTCTAAACTCTCTCAAACTCTCTTCATTCAATTTGCACTCTGTTCTTCAACTTTTCTTTAATTCTCTTCATAAGAAAAAGCTTTTCCTTCTCCTCTAACATATAATGGCTTCTTCTTCAAAAAATCTCAGTTCCTCAAGAACAACAAAGACGATGAGGCCGCTCCCCCTACAGTGAGCACCATCATCCCCAGAAGTCTCGTCACAACTAAGGATTTCGAAGAAAAATTTCCTTCTGCTAGCCCTTGTACATGAGATGTTGGCAGATATCCTTCTTCGATTAGCCCTTCAGTATTCCTGCTATGAAGGAAGATTGTCATTGCTAGGATTTAGACATTATTGCTCCTGATCTTGGAGCGGGTAAGCTTACCTAAGAAGGATTTTACGTACTTCTATGCGTATCCCTTAACTTTGGGGACATTTTCTCTGAGTGAAGAGCTTGACTCTGTTATTGCGGAGTTTTGCCTCCGCTAGCAAGTATGTTTGGCACAGGTGAGTCCCTCCATGTGGAGAATGATTGCTTGCCTTCGGCGCCTGTGCCAAGAAACGGTGGAGGAGCTATCCCTAGATCACGTGATGAGCCTTTCTTTCATGGGGGAATGACTAACTTCAGCAAGCAGGGCCACTATGCATTGATATCCAGCATGGATGATGATAACGACCATGGGTGGATGAAACGGTTTGTTTCAGTTGCCACCAATAAATTTTCAACCCCTCTCACAGTCATCAAACCTGCAACGAGAACATTGTGAAAGGGGGAAATGGCGGCTGTCCGTGCACTTTCCGGAAATGACATTAACGTCAACAATCTCTTTCTTCATATACGAGACCGTCCGCAGCGGTTGCTTACCCACGGACACCACAATGACATCATTCCGGCCTCAGCTCTGTCTTTCCCGGAATATTGGAACCGCACTCGTAAGTGTATAGTTTGCTTTTACTTCTGTTAAAGATCATTCCTCGTCATTATTAACATTTCTCCCTTTACCTATCTCAGCGGTTTAGAAAATTTTGGACAACACTACGCCCAAAACCCGCTCGTGGAAAGAGTTGTCCTTGAAATATGGGTGGAATGCCAAAATCCCAGTAAGTTAAACTTTTCTTGTTCTTGTCTTGTCTTATAAGAAAGTTGTCTAATTCTTCTCTCCTGCTAAATATAGGTCTACCTGAAGGTTCAGTTGTCATCCCCAAGAAGGATGTTTTGCTGATCCTGGTGATGCTACGAGTCTACTGCAGAAGGCTTTTTCACAGACAGGCATCTCCGGGCCTACTTTTGGTGCAAATGCTTCTTCTCGGAGTCATCGGTCGAAGAACAAGCAACCAAAAAGAAGGTGTTCCTCCACGGTCAGGGGAAAGAATAAGAGGGCGAAGAATGCTGCCCCCGAGTCATATCCGGTAGTCATGGTGACAAGCCCTCCGCCAGGGCCGCCTATACATACTATGATGATTGACGATGATGGAGAAGCTAGCGAGGAAGGAGCTTCTCTACATAGAAGAAGACGACCTTCCTCAATTCAACAGACTACTCAATCTGTTGAGTTAGTTACACCAACCGAGGATAATTCCTCGGCGCTCTTGAGGGAGTATGAAATGGTGGAAAATGCTAACTCCCATTTTCGGATCCCAGTCGCTGCGCTCGGTATTGTGGGGCTGAGTATCAGGTTCCTACCATTATGTTCGAGGCTCGTTTGCAGCAAAGCGAGAAAGAAGTGAAAACCCTTAGCTAAGAGATTGCCCCGCTGAGGGTTCAAGTTGAAGAGAGCAAGGCCAGATGGGCTGAAGTTTATAGTGATGTTCTTACAGCATCTGATCGCGAGGCTGAGAGATTGACCAACTTGGAGGCAGACTTGAACTCCAAAACTGAAGAGCTTGCTGCTGCGGGGGTAAAATATGCCCAGTTGGAGGAGAAGTATAAGAAAACCATTGAGCATAATAGAATTTTCAGCTCTATTGTCCGCGAACTCGACATTAGCCTCAAGTTAATTAGATCCGCCCGGTAAAACCTTTCTGCCGAGGTTATCCAACTTAAAGAAGAACCCAAATGCCGAGCGGCTTCCCTCATTGTTGAAAAAATATATGCTATGTATAGCATGAGGAGAAAAACCTTGGAAGAGGTTAAAGCGGCGTTATTGACTTTGATGTCAAAATCACTAAAGCCCGTCAGCTGCTAAAAGGGGTCCCCGACAAGGCTTGATGCTTTCAGTTCTTCTGGTTCCGGATCCTAAGGAACTGAAGAGGAGCCGAAGGGAGAAGATGCTGAAGCCCGAACTGATGAGGATCAAGATATTAAGCCAATAGCGGATCTACCTACTTCCCTTGGGGGCGCGAAAGCTTCTCTTCCTTCGAGTTCCAGAGATGCAACGGTTTAGCTTTTCATTTCTTTTCCCAGCTTTTCATCATGTGCCGTTTTGACATATTTATTGTGAATAAAAACATCTTTTTCTCAAGTATTGCATGAGTCTTTCTGCGTTCTTTAGTTTGAACACTTATGCAAGTTTTAGTCTTTGCGTTCTTTCTTGGTTAAGTGTTTTGCGCAAGTTTTACTGTTTGTGTCTGATTATGCAAGGCTATCGGGTATATTATCCCTCGAAAGCATTTGGATTCGGGCATAAGTTATTCCGAAATCAACCCTTTGTCGTGAGATTTTAATAAGAGAGGGCCCTCTTATGTTTACGATGCTCTTGAAGAAGACGTCTCCTATTCATTACTACACTAGCATTTGAAGTACTTGTTTAACTTTCAAATAAAAAAATCAATTCATCATTTAGACAAGAAATAAGATAGAAATAAAAGGACTTTACTTTATTCCTTCCATTTTCAAAAAGTACATAAGCATTTGTTATGCTAAAATGTAATTGTCATTTCTTGTGGCTAACTTATACAACTTGTTTCTATGAGGCTGGATGCATCCCCAGTCCTGATGATACAACTATGTTTCCAATTTTCGTATTTCGGTTGACGTGGAAGTCATTGTTGCTGTATCCTCATATAATCCTCTCCCCCTAGTGTTCAAATGCGAAGAATGCAAACTGGAACACTGGAAGTTTTGCACCTTCGAGGACTCCACTAATGAATTGCCAGATAATCTTCAGTTTGGTAACAAACTTCACTTCCCCTTAGGAATTTATGGTATCGAGTCAAAGACTATCTAACAATCCTCTAGTGGTTTGCACTTGTGAACAGTTGGGTAACCTTTGCTTGATAGCAAACTTAATTTCCCGGTGGGAATTTTGCTATCGAGCCAAAGATTATCTAACCGCTCCAGAGTGGTTCTTCACTTGTGTGCCTTGATGTTAAAGGTCTTATTGCTGCTGTTGAAACCTTCTTTGCAGTATGCATTCCGTTGCCTCCTCGTTAAAAACCTTGCTAGAAAAACCTAATTGGGACAAAAACTGGACGAAGGAAAAAATAGTGCAGCACATACTTTCAGTGAAGGTGATGTTTATTAGCAATAATATCACTTGCGATATGACACATTCCAGTTGCTTGGCAACTTTGCTCCATCCTGATTCTCCAACTCATATGAACATTTTCCAGTGACTGCTGAAACCCGGTAGGGGCCTTCCTAGGTCAGACCTAGCTTCCGTGTATTGAGTTCCCGGGTGTATTGAGTTACTTTTCTTACAACCAAGTCTCCCACTTTGAAATAGCTGAGGTTGGATCTTCGATTATAATATCTTTATATTCTCTGCTTTTGGGCTGCATTCTTATATGCGCCAAGTCCCTATGCTCATCGAGTAGCTCCAAGATGATTAACATTGCTTCGTTGTTTGTCTCTTCACTTGCTTGGAAATATCTCAAGGTGGGGTCCCCTACTTCTACCGGGATTAAGGCTTTTGCTCTGTACACAACGGAGAAAGGAGTTTCTCCTATGTTCGATTTGGCCGTTGTTCGGTATTCTCATAGCACTTCAGGTAGTTTCGTCAGGCCATATACCTTTAGCTCCTTTCAATCTTTTTTTGAGATTTTGTATAATCACTTCGTTCGTTGATTCCTCTTGACCATTTGCACTCGGATGATAGGGCGAAGATGTGATTCTTTTGATTTTCAAATCTTTAAGGAACTTTGTGATCTTTGCGCCTATAAACTGTGGCCTGTCATTGTAGGCTATCTCTTTTGGTATTCCAAATATGCAAATTATGTTCTCCCACAAAAAATCCACCACCTCACGTTCGTTGATCTTCTGATAAGGAGCTTCTTCAACCCACTTAGAAAAATAGTCAGTTAAAAATAAAAGAAATCTTACCTCACCAGGGGCCGGTGGCAGTGATCTGACGATATCTATTCTCCACTTCATGAACGGCCATGGAGATAGAACTGAGTGTAATGTTTCTGCTGGTTGATTTACCAGTGATGCGTAGTTTTGACACTTTATCGCATTTTTGCACGAAAGCTTTGGCGTCTTGTTCCATTCAGGGCTAAAAGTATCCTACCCTTACCAGTTTTAGTACTAATGAGCCTGCACCCGCATGATTTTCACATATCCCTTCGTGGACTTGTCCCATAACATAATTAGCTTTGGAGGCTCCCAAGCATTGGGCCAGGGGGCCTTGGTAAGATTTCCTGTACAGTTGGCCTCCTTTGAAGCTATATCGTGCTGCTTTGGCACGCAGCGCTCGGGATGCCTTGGATTCTTCAGGAAACTTCTCGTGTTCGAGATAATAAATGATCTCTTTCCTCCAGTCCTAGACCAAATTAGTCGTATTCACCTCATAGTATATATCTACGTCCAAAATCGAGTGCATGAGCTGCACTACCATCCCGAAATCCTATCCCTTCATTTCCGTTGATGAACTGAGACTAGCTAGTGCATCCGCTTTTATATTTTCTTCGCTCAGGATATACAGAATTGACCATTCCCGAAATCGAGCAAGTAGAGCCTGAACTTTCACTACGTATTATTGCATGCGCTCCTCTTTGGTTTCGAAGATCCCGTAGACCTAATTTATTACCAGCAGGGAGTCGCATTTGACTTCTATGACCTCAGAATCTAATCCCCGAGCCAATTCGAGTCCTGCAACCAAATCTTCATACTCTGCTTCGCTGTTAGTCAATGGGACCGTTCTTATGGCCTGCCTTAGTGTTTCTCTCGAAGGCGTGGTTAATACTATTCCAAGCCTGGACCCCTTTAGGTTGGACGCTCCGTCCGTATATAAGGTCCAAACTCTCGATGTCGACTCTAATACCATCACTGCTTCCTTGGTTGCTAGAGGCAGCAATCCCGAACTGAAATTGGCCACAAAATCGACCAAAATTTGTGACTTAATCACAGTCCTAGGTTTATACTCTATGTCGAATTCACTCATTTTGACGGCTCATTTGGCCAATCTACCCGAGAGTTCAGGTTTGTGAAGGATCCGCAACAGAAAGGTGGTCAACACAACTATAGGGTGATACTGGAAGTAAGGCCACACCTTCCGAGTGGCGATTACGAGAGCTAAGGTTAGCTTCTCCAAATGGGGGTAGCAAGTTTGTCCTCCCATTAAAATTCTACTAACGTAATAAATGGGAGGTTGTGTACCTTCGTCCTCACGGACTAAAACGGCGCTTACCGCTACCTCTGAGACTGATAGGGAGATTAACGGTGTTTTACCTTCCTCTGGATTTGATAGTAACGAAGGGCTTGACAAGTACCTCTTTAAATCCCTCAAAGCTTACTGGCATTCCAGGGTCTATTTGATGTTTTTTTTTCTTTTTGAGCAGCGCGAAAAGATGGTGACATTTCTCTGATGGCCAGAAAATGAACCTGCTCAAAGCGGCCAATCTTCCTGTATGTCTTTGAACTTCTTTCACGCTTGATAGCTGGCCCGGGATATCTTTGATGGTTTTGATCTTATCGGAGTTTACCTCAATCCTACTTTGTGATACCAGAAATCCTAGGAACTTGTTGAAACTGAACCCCAACGCGCACTTCTCGAGGTTAAGCTTCATGCTCAGCTTCCTTAAGATGTCAAACGTTTCTTGCAAATGCTTAAGGTGATCACCTGCGTTCAAAGACTTAACAAGCATATCATCTATATAAATTTTCATGGTTTTCCCTATATGTTTTTCAAACATCTTGTGTATGAGCCGTTGATAAGTGATTCCGGCGTGCTTTAGCCCGAAGGGCATCATATATAGCATTATGTGCCGAAATTTGTTATGAATGAAGTTTTTTTCTGATCCTCCGGGTTCATCTTAATTTGGTTTTACCGGAATAAGCATCAAGGAAACTCATTAACTCGTGCCCGGTCATTGCATCAATCATTTGATCGATGTTTTGCAGTGGGAATGAATCCTTTGGGCACGCCTTATTCAAGTCCTTAGCGACTTCCCAGAGCCTTTTACTGTGGGTTACTGTTGCCTTCATCTTCTTTTCTGCTGAGAAGGTAACCCCATTAATCTCATTCCCCCCGAAGATCATGTTGATCGTCTGGCTCGAGGGGTCTTCTCCTGTTTTTGAGGGCTTTGCATTATCATGGTTGCCACCGTAATTATTCTTTTCCCGTCACTTAAGAATTTCCTAAGATGGCCATTTTTTAGTAATGTTGCCACCTCTTCACACAGATGTCGCCAGTCCCTAGTCCCGTGGCCATCGATCCCGTGGTATTCGCACCACAAATTAGGGTCCCTCTGGCTAGGGTCGGACCTCATCGGCTTCAAGAATCGTGCTTTTTAAATATTCCTCATAGCCGATACCAACTCTACTACAGTGATGTCGAAGTTGTATTCTGATAGCCTGGGATAACAAGGATCCTGTGAACCTGACGTTTCTTTGTCCTGTTATAATCTTTTGCTCCGACTGTGATCAGTTCTTTTAATGGCAATGAACCTATCTATCAACCGAAAACCTCTGTCGCGTCTTTGGCCGGTTCGTAGGGCAAAAACCGGCCTCTCGAAGACCGTCTATCTGTGTCAAAATCGTCATATGAATTTTCTTTATTCTTCTCCCGACCTTTAGCCGATGCTTGGAAGCAAATCTGATCATCTTCATCTTTATCTTGAGCTCATACCGGCTGTGAACATCCGCCCAAGTCGTCTCTTGGAACTAAAGCAAGCTTTCCTTCAATTTCCGAGAAGCATTAGAACTTCTTGGATTCAAACCCTTGGTGAATTTTTCATCCGCCCATTCATCCGGAACAGCCGGGAGCAACATTCTTTCCTTTTGGAACCGGGTGACGAATTCCCTAGAAACTCGGACTCTCCTCTTGCAATTCTGAATATGTCGGCCTTTAGGGCCTGCACCTTTCTGGCCCCAGGATGGGCCTTAATGAAAGAATCCGCGAGCATCTCAAAGGAATCTATTTAGTGCTCGGGCAACAACAATACCACATCAAGGCTCCCTTCGTGAGAGTCTCCCTGAATCTCTTCAGCAAAACAGACTCAATCTTGTGGGGAGCTAAATCGTTCCCCTTCACCACCATTGTATAGGTGGTAATATGTTTCTGAGGGTTCGATATTCCATTATATTTCAGCACGTCGGGCATTTTAAACTGCTTTTTGGATCAAATCTGGTGCCGCGCTTGGTTTATACGACAACTGAGTATACTTCTTTAAGTCTGACCCTTTCAGCACTGGTGGTGCACCCAGGATTTGGTCTATGCGGGCATTCACTTCCCTCATAAACTGTAAGAGCTCGCTTTTGAAGGGATCGCTCATGTTATTGTGACCGAATCCGCTTCCCCCAGCCCCTCGAAGCCGACCTTGCCCCTAGGGGTGTTGTTGTCGACCCTTTGTGTTGTTTGATTTGCGGGAGCACTGGGAGGAACTGGACCTCGTCCATTCGCATTATTGGAAGCACCCGCTAACACGTGCTTTAGTTCTGTCATAACCTTGTCCTGTCATGTGAGATGACCTAGAATGACCTCTCGTTGCTCCTGCATGACCCTTACTGCCTCAACAACATGCTCCTCTTCAGCATCATCGAGAGTCGCCTCCCGAACTTGTCGCATGTACCATCTGCCGTGGACCGGCATGGCATTGTTCCCTTCATTGCAGGTATCACTCATTGAATCCTCGTGCTGAGGCTGGTCTCCTTGGTCCTCAAGATTGTGTGTATTATTAACACCATTATCTGTCGTTTTTTGTGATTTTTTCTAAGAATGGATAATCAAAACACGTTAGTAAAAGAGGCAAGGATCAACTTAATTACACGACTGTCTAGGCCCCACGGTGGGCGCCAAACTTTTTACCTGTAAAACGGTACAGTTGAATTTATACGTGGTTTCTAGACAAATGAATAAATTCGATCCTAAAATAATAAAAGAACTGAATAAATTTGCAACATTTAGCCTTGAGATAAAAATGAAATAGCAGAAACAATAGTTTCGAGAGCAGGTTGTAGCGTTGATAAAGTTGTATAAAACTTCTAATAGGTTGTGCATAAGTTTGCCAAAATTCGTGTCCTTTATAATAATAACAGAGCTCACTATTTATAGCTGCACCTAGGTAACAAGGTCCTAAGATCATGCCCTTCTTTAATGTCAATTATGCGGGCCATTGAAGAATGTGTAACGGTGGGCATGAATGATAAATTCTTTGTAACGGGCTATATATTAAATGATATAGAATTCTCTACATTAAATGCTACTAGGTGGCAGGCATTTATTGTATCTTTATGAGCACCACTCTTTCCGGTAACAAATGGAACAATTGTCTTCGGTTTTAACTATCCTCTGCCTTCGGCTCCACATGTTACTCTCTTATGCAATCAATTAACCTATCATATTTTACCCTATACAATTAGTTTATGTATTTATGATTATTATTACTAGTTAAATATTGGTTTTGTAATTGCACGTGTTTGCCCATGAAAAGTTATTGAGTTTAAATCTCACCGGCATCCAGTAGTAGAGCCAGCAAACTTAGTAAGGGGATTGAACAAAATGCATGAATATCGCACCTATAATTTGAAGTCATGACCTCCGACCGTGACCCTGAACTTGACCCTCGACCCTTGACCTAGATTCCTGACTCGGACCTCCAACTACCACCGATCTCGACCACTGACTACCTTTAACCTCGACCCCGACTTTACCCTCGACCTTGTCCCAGACTCCTGGCTCGGACCCCCAACTACCCCATCCCAGCCTCCGACTACCCCCAATCTGACCCTGACCTAACAAGCGTGAACAAATCAGGACCCTGACCCATGTCCTTGATCCTGACCCTGAACCTAGATCCCAACCTCAACCTCAAACCTGGACCCTCACTGCCCCGTTCCTCCCCCCCCCCCCCCCCCCCCCC
>MCJB01042027.1:138238-212537 GCA_002018475.1 Nicotiana obtusifolia
CGCTACCCATTTCATCTTATAGTGTTTGTTTAGATTATATATTTTTCAAAAAATATTTTCTGTCAACTAACCAAATACTAGAATATAAGGAAGGCTTTAAGGTCAGCCAAAAATTACTGTGGAACACTTGGTAGGTGGTGTCAACCCCCTCCCCCCTCCTTAACCTTTTTTATATCAGGTAATGAAGTGCGAGAGTTACCATCACAAACTATGAACCACTAGAGGCTTGGGAGAGATAGTTAAACTTGGCACATCGAAAGTTGAAGAAATCAGTGTATTGAACATTATATTCTAACCAATTCATTTTGTATGGCGGTGTTCAATTGAACACGAGTAATTTTTTTCTTACTTTTAAAACATCCTACTTTTAAAACATGTAACAAAATACATTTATTAAAATTTGTAATTTTAAGTATATCATGATAATTCTATATATACGAGCATGTCATTAACGGTAAAGTAAAAATTATAAAGTTAAAGAATTTTAAATGCACAAATGTGTCATTATTTTCAGAACCGAATCATTACTATTACCGAATCAGACGAGAAATAGTAACTTACCCATTTTATGTCGTACATGCCAATGTTGAGTGACTTAGGGACATGAACACCATTGATAACATCATTAACCTTTTATTCTTGGCATGTCTAGAAGGTTGTCAACAAACATTGTTAATTTTGAAGGGTTCATCGGTCTAAGATATTACCTTATTGAATTTATTGACCATATAAGTTGCTAAGTTCAAATTTTTAATATATTTATATTTAGTAGATTTTTAATAAACATATAGAGTTTGAGTTAAAATTAATTTATTTGTAACTTATTTGCACTATTGTTATTTGAGGAGAAAAAAGAAAAACTCACAAAAAGAAAAGAAGAACAAAAAAAGATAAGAGATTGTAATATTTTCTTAAGTCAAATAGATGTTGTCCTAATCTGATTTTGATTACAATGATAAGGAATAATAATTCTTAGATAAAATATGAAATTATTATTTAACTCATATTTGGTTGGATTTTACTACCAGTATAAGCAATTTCATAATTAATCATATCACATATTTGGTATTATTTTGATATCACATTCGATGTGGAATAACAAAAATGTACTTCCCGAAACTCATCTCCCATAGTCTTTTAGGAAGGTCAAATTTAAAACTAAAATAAAAAATCTATACTAATCTATTTATTGTGAAATTAAACACTTGTTTCATTTATATTATACATATCCTATTTTTAAATAAATAAACATCGACTAATAAAAATATAACACTAAATTACGTTATAATCCAGTATAACTCGTTTTCCATGCATGTCATAAAAAAAACGGTTGCTAATTTTTTGATAAAAAAATAAATACTACACTCAGATGACTAACACGTATAAGAAGAAAATAACCACATAGATACTGAATGTATGGTTTCGTAATGTATTGGCCACGGGGAGATACCGTCTGTGATCCATAGATCTTCGATCGAGAAATCGTATCCAAGCTCCGTGGCGCCCTTGCTTCTTGCCTTATCTTACTTAGTAAAGCAACCTTTCGCGCTAGGTGCTCACCTTTTTTGGCTTCCCTAAAATAGAATATTTGGAAGTTGGTAAAGACCCGCCCCTTATTTCAGTCAAAATGAATCCCCAAGACCAAATATTTTTGTTCGTAAAAGATAGTAATAATATTTAATAAAATCATCGACGTACGCATATATTCTCCTAAATATAACTATTATAAAAAAATAATCCCACTCAACTAAATTTGATAAATGGTTTATACATATACGCACATCAATAAGTGTGGGTTCAATTCTCACTGTTTATCCAGAAATTACTGAAAATATATATAATACCTACGTGAACCCACTAATATATCGACAATTATTAGCCTTTCCTGTCAATGGATAAACTTCAGAGGCCTCATCATGACATTATCTTCATGATCTAGAATCTGTAATTAAAGAAAAAGGAAGGAAATAATTAGATAAGAATTGTAATTAGAATGAGCATTTTGCACCATAAAAATTATTTACTAATTAAATATGACTTTTAATCTGGGAAGGCAACCAATGTTTATGGCTAATAATATTTAACTTATTCAAATAGAGAAAAAAGCAAAAAGAAAGACAAAAAAATACATTCAAAAAAAAGAAAAAGAAAATAATACATATTGATGTAATAACTACCTAGTAATTCATTACCAAGTTTAACTTATATATACTTACAACTTAAATTTTGTTAACATTATCAAATTACCTAAAAGATAATTAACTACAAGTAATTGTTTATAAGAATAAAATTATTAACCAAATAAGTTAAATTATCTGTTACAACAAGTTAAAATACATTATTACTAACGGCCTATATTTTTTTTTCTTATCCCTCCAAGAACTCCCCACCTTGCTTTTGGGGTGATTCGAACTCACAACCTATTGGTTGGAAGTGGAGAATCCACTCGAGCAACTCACTCTTGTCTAACGGCCTATATTAATTTTTTAGTTTAACTAATATATATGGATAAAAAATGACCCTAGAAGTAAACTACTTTGGGAGTTCAACTGTGAAGTAGACAACTACTTGTCAATTCATAACGACAAATTATACGTAGCTTTTTGTTTGTGTAGGTGCAGAAAACTCGTGAATAGTTGAAAAGGACCACAAAATCTTGATTCCCTCTATTTATCCCTCCTAGCACCAGCTGAGATTCCTATGCAACTATTTTCCCATACCTCCCTTTAATAACTAGACGATTACAAAAGCAATAACATACTCG
Organism: Nicotiana obtusifolia; assembly: GCA_002018475.1. Taxonomy (NCBI): domain Eukaryota; kingdom Viridiplantae; phylum Streptophyta; class Magnoliopsida; order Solanales; family Solanaceae; genus Nicotiana; species Nicotiana obtusifolia. The sequence goes on from MCJB01042027.1 coordinate 141,003, forward strand.
GTATGATCCTACAAGTGAAATTTAAGAAGGGTGAGATCAGTGGCGGAGCCACCTTATAGGAAGGAGTGTCAAATGACACCCCTTCGCGGAAATAATTCGTTGTGTAGGTAGGTAAAAAAAGAAATTTATATGTATGTATACTATGTATTGACTCCTTTTAATTTTCTGGAATATTTACTGTTATATATTTTGACACCCTTTAATAAAAATTCTGGCTTCATCACTGAATGAGGGTGTACGTAGACCTTATCCCTACCTTGTGTGAGAAAGAGAAGTGACCTTATTTGTTTGTGAAAAGTGAATATGAACATAAGAAAGTGGAAATTGAGAGGATGAAAAATCAGAGTTGAGGAATGAGAGAAACTTACATGGCAATGGTAAACATAACCAGGCTCTGCTGTTGCATCAAAGGGATATGAAGCATTTGAATGAATATAAGAAAATCTCACAAGTATTCTTGTCACATGTCCAGGCATCATTTTGTACACATTTTTCCACCCTTTCTCATGAGCAGGCACCTCTGTCTTTTTCCCATGTGTATACTTGCTAATTTTGCACTTAATTGCATCATTTAATTTCATCATGCAAGTTTTGAACTCTTCTTCATTGATCAATTCTGTTTGATCTAAAACAACAAATAAACCTAAATGTATGTGCAATGGGTGATTGTCCTCAGTTAAATTGATGACGTTCCATATCTCGCTGGTCCCGACTTTTGGTGTCTCAGTCACTGGGGCTTCGAATGATTTTCCATTGATGTACAAATGCGTAGGCTCGTCAATTTCACTAGCATACTCATAAAAAGCTATGTACCTTGTATTTGAGGCCTCGGATACATCCGGAGATTGATACTTCATCAATTTTCGTGGAACACGACTTGTATCTACCACGTGATGTGGTTCGATAATGAATTTCATGACCTTACTATTAGCTTCGTTAACAGGATCACCAGAAGGATAAGGGTATGCTGCATCATTGGCTAAGATCGCCGAGTTTGACTTTGACTGTGAAAAATCAACAATCACATCAGCGATTTCTGATGGAGCTAATAGTAGGTCATGGAGCACCACTGGTCGTTCATGGTAGGCTGAATCGGATGCCACGTGGATAAACGTCATATTATTAGTGAAGAAAAACTTAAAAAACCTTGCATTACTTGCATTGATGATCCTAAAACGATACTTCCTTCGTTTTACCCTCATGTAAGGCCATGCCTTACCATTGACAATAATTGCATCACCAAAATATTCAGGTTGCCATTGAGGATGTATAGAAGGATTATTTCCAGTAGAATTCATGTAAATCGAACCGTCTACTCGAAAACCACGATCAAAAACAACCAACGGATGGTCATATTCTTCACCATATGACAATCCCAGTGGCCCCTCGACACTTGGTTGACGAATAACATAGGCTCCCATTAGGCCAGCCAGAATGTTAACCCTAGTCAACCCCTTTGCGTGATCGTGATAATATATGGTTCCAGGATGTTGAAAATTATGATAATGGTACTTCTTTTTGGTCCATTTTGGTCCAAGATTTTTAAATCCTTTAGTAAACCATGCTTCAGAGTGTCCATCACTTTGTGGTTCATCAATTCCACCATGGAGGTGCACCACAGTAGGAATTCCTTTCTTTGAAGAAGGTGTAGCCGTTGGAATTGTTGGATCCCAAGGAAGTATGTGTTTTGAAGGGAGATGATTTTGCCACGTAATGTAAGTTTCAACTCCATTAACGGCCTCGATTGTAGGACCAGGGACTGTTGCTGTGTGCTTTGATGTACCGTATGCAAATACTGGATTGGCAGGAAGGTCCCTGTGGAATTTCTACACATGAAACAAAACAATGAGCGGTTGTTTGGTAGGCCGTAATAAGTAAAATAATTTATGTATAAACATTTAATTTGTTTAATATAATATTTGGTTGCTCAATTGAATTTATGCATACCTAATACATGAATTACTTATATTTCATAGAAGGGCTTAGCTAATACCAAGGAAACCAAGAGATTACTTATATCAAGTTTAACTATACCTGGATAAGACCCTAAAATTACTAAACCGCTCCTCAAGCCCTTTTAATTTTTAATATTCAAGGGTATAATTGTAAAGAAGATTTTGTACAGTTTTAAACCAAACAGAGGCTTAGATTATACATTGCATAGCTAATTTTTAATACAATGAACCAAATACTTGATAAAAAATAATTCCAGCACTACAATCCCTGCATTATTAATCCATGCATTACTAATTCATGCATTACTAATCTCTGCATTACTTGTGTTCGTACCAAATGACCCCTGAGAGTTTAATTTTTATGCAGCAGTCGATATAAATATTATTTTAAAAGTAATTGCGGACGATTTTATATAACAATATTGACTGATAACTTAGAATAAATTATGCGTAACCAACTATAACAAGTTGAATTATTCTGATTCTATAAAGATATCTTATATCCAAAGTTAAATTAAACAAGGAAAATAATGAAACTTTGTGGAGAAAAAGAATATTATTATTGTTTGTTAATTTCTTTTCAGTTCAAAAAAACTGCAAATCCTGAAGAGAATCTGATTCAGTGACTATCTAGTAATTTTATATTAATGTACTATACTTTATGCAAAAATAAAAAAATTCCTCCATTCTCAAGTACGTTACATTTATTCCAAAGTAATGATTAAGAAGGTAGTGGTAGTGGACATATGATCTGGACTTTGGACATCTAGAATACCAAAGAAATTCTTGTAACATTTAGACAATGCTAAGGTTGGAAGTAACTTTTTGTCCAATCTATTATTCGGTTTGAATGCAACACGAAGAATATAAGTTAGACGACAGAACGAGAAGTTTAATATTAGAAAAATGTCTAAATGGAATGCAAAGGTGTTTGGTTTTCAGTGGTTATACGATAAGATGTCTATGATAAATGGACATGGGGTCTGACTCAACCCCAAAAGCTAGCTTATGAGATGAGAATTGTCCAAGACCATATAGGAGACCAAAGACCTCAAATCCCACCGTGTGGGACAACTCAACACAACCCCTCACGCCCAGGCCTGCACTCTGGAGCGTGGACAACATAAATGGAGGCCCAACATTAGTAACAATAATTGGGATGGACCTGGCTCTGATACCATGATAAATGGACCTTGGGCCTTGCTCAATCACAAAAGCTAGCTTATGATATGAGAATTGCCTAAGACCATATAGGAGAACAACTCAACAGTCTAGACCACTTACCATTCAAAGTTATTTTAGTCTAAAGCCTCGTACAAATTTCCACGTTATTGACAAATGAAAAAAAGATGGGAAAAGACAATTGTGCACTACGATTATTAAATGAGACGGTTAGGTATTAACTTAAAGTAGATAAATAGAAGTGTAGCATGTTTAAATAATTAAAAAAAAAAAATCGAGATGTGCACAAACTAAATAAATATTATGATTATTAAATAAAAAGCTTAATACGTACCATGCGAAAGTAGATAAATATATATGTGTAGCCTCTATTGATTATTTAAGCTTTTGGATTAAGATATAAAATCAAGATTTTACAGTAATTTGACTTTGGAGTCGAGCAAATATTACTGTGGAAAACTTGGTAGGTGACTTGCCAATTTCCCCCTTCTTATTTCGGATAATGAAGTGTAGGACTCAAGGAGAAAAAGAGGCATTTACCTATTACAGAGATGGTGTGATTTGATTCTTTTTTTTTGTTTCATATTTATTCATTTCTCTCAGTCTTACGAGGAGAAAAACACGTGATTCGAGAAAATTTTTGAAAAAAAAATATACGCTTTTTGAAGGTGAAGTTTGGAAATAGAACAATTCCTTCTGTCGTGTATCCTCGATTAATAACAATGCAATAAACTAAAATACTCTATTTTTAGATTTCTTTAACCTGACCTGTTTATAGGAATTATCGCTGTTATTCTCAATATAATCTTGGGAAATTTTCTACTTAAATATTTTAATTTTAATATTTCTAAAGAAAGCATTGTGGATAAAAAAGATCAAAAACGCATGCACACACTGACAAGCATATACACACAGAAAAACACTGTACTTGGTTGGAGTTATAAGCCAGATCGAAGATATTCCTTTCATTCTTTTATACCCCTCTTCTTAGTTGCTCCTCTTTCTTAATCCTTTGATCAGGTCTTGAATGAGACCAATCATTCGGGAGAAGCGGAACACTGCGAGGTGAATAGTTTATCTGGGGCGGATGCTTTCTAAAGAGTAACGGATCAAGAATAAAAAATTTACTCTATCTACTGATGCGAGAAAGGTTGTTGAGAAGGGGACAAATATGTAATAGAAAGAACTTTTACCCCAGCAGTAATTTAGCAGATTTTAACAGGTTATTACTCTATTTTCTTTAAGTTACTATATCAGACTCGCTATAAAGAATTACTTTTTATAATCAGCTTAACCTAATGATATATAAAATTTATTTAGAATCAATGCAGAAAACTTAAACTCATAATAGAACGAGTAACTTACCCATTTTTTGTGGTACATGCCAATCTTGAGTGACTTAGGAACAGCAACACCATTGATAACATCATAACCTTTGATTCTGGGCATATCTGGAAGTTTGTCAACAAACATTCTTAATTTTGAAGGGCTCATAAGTTTATCTTCTGCCATTGAATCCATGGAAATTCCCAACAAATTTAAAAGCACCAGAAATATCATTTTCTGCATCGTCTTCATCTTTTTTGCTTTTTCAGGACCAAAGTCACCAACACCCTTTTCTTCTTCTGAAGTTTTAGAAAGAAGGAAGATTAAAAGCCTAGAGAATATAAAGTGCAAAGTTTGGTTTGAGTTCACAAGAAGAAGAAACGGTAGAAGTAGTATTTGTATTGAAAAATGTGAACTTTTAGGTTCCTTTGGTACAAACACAATTAATACATGAATTAGTAATGCAGGGATTATACTGTTAGGATTATTTTTTATCAAGTGTTTGGTTCATTGTATTAATAATTAGCTATGAAATGTACAATCTAAACTTGCGTTTGGTTTAAAACAGTACAAAATCTTCTTTACAATTATATCCTTGAATATCTTCTTTCTGTATATAAAGAAATTTAGGAAAAGGATTTGAGGTGCAGTTTAGTAATTTTAGGGTCTTATTCAGGTATAATTAATGCAGGAATTAATAATCCCTTAATTTCCTTGGTATTAGCTAAGCCCTCCTATGAGGTATAAGTAATCCATATATTAGACATGCATAAATTGAATTGAGTAATCAAACATCGTATTGGACGGATTAAATTTTTATACAGAAATTATTTTACTTAGTACAACCTACCAAACTACCCCTTACATTATTCGAGTGGCAAAGTTTTTAAGTTTTGAGGGGAGGGGGTGGGGGGAGGNGGGGGGAGGGGTGGGGGAGTAAGGTGGGCTTCGATGTCTTCGAAAAAGTTGAGGCTGTAAAAAGTTGTTGAATTTTAAGGCTATTACAAATGACAAATTTAATTTGTCTGCTTCTTTGATATTTTGGTTCTTCGGTTTGTAAGAAATGAAACGATCGATGATATGTTGACAAAACCACAGTTGTTTGGTGTTATTTGAAAGTTTTGCTAGAAATTGATAATTTTAATTTAAGGAGAAAAAAAATCCTCGCATAATTCTCCATCTATTTTAGAGACTTGATTGTTGAGTGTGTCTTGATAATATTATAATAATTCAAATAGAAGTTTCCCTAATCTGATTTTGATTACAAGGATAAGAAATGATAATCCAGCTAGATACTGTGAAATTATTTAATCCAATTTGGTTGGATTTTCGTTTCTGGTATAAATCTCTGGATTAATTATATTGGTATTATATTTATACAACATTCAATATAGAATAATAATCTCAAAGTAAGTTATCCGGAATAAAAACAATCAAATAACAAAAGCGTCTTCTTAAAGCGCTTTTCCTAAAGTTCTTTAAAAAGGCCAGGATTAAAACTAAAAATGTCAGTTACAAGTTTATCTATTATAAAATTAACGATATTGTCACGATACTATTTCTCCTATAGGTCGTGATGGCGCCTAACGTTGTCGTCAGGAAAAACAACAGTGAATTAGCCACGTAGTTATTCTATTTAACATTTTATAAATGGTTGATTTTAATTATTAAATAAGTGAGAGGTGAGAAATTGAATAAAAATAAAGAGTGAGCAATTATAAGGTCAAGTGTAGTGAAATAAATACCCAAAAGACCTGGTGTCACAAGTGTATGAGCTACTAGTAGAATATATAAAACACTAATTACTGTCTAAAGTAGAGTAGACAGAAAATAAATATAAAGGAGAGACTTCGGGTGCTGCAGAACGGACTCAGAAGCAGCTCACCACTAAATCTCGGAGTATCAGGGGTGCGCACCGGGATGAATACCATGGTTAGTACAGAAGTGTAACGTGAGTACATAAATAACATGTACCCAGTAAGTATCCAGTCTAACCTTGAAATAGCGACGAGGGGTTGACATCGATACTTACTATGGGCCAATAGTAAAATGCAAGAATTATAAACAGGTATAAAACATGAAAATAATAATAATGATAACACAACAACAAACAGTGAATAAATGGTTCATTAGCTGATGATAAAATTCCAAGAATTTCCTCTGGCCAACACCTACTAATCTCAATTCAATTTCTGTCATTAAATGAATTATATCCTCACAAGCCATGAAATAATATTAAGTGTAATCAGGTTTCGAGTATTATCACGCACGATTTATGCTGAGGTCGTACAATTCGATCTCAAAATATATTGTGTGCACGGCCGAGGATCGAACGTCACAAACCATTGATGCATCTATTAACATGTCGAGGCGAACGGCCCGCTCCCATAAGAGTGGAGAAGTTTACCTCGCTCTCGGAATACTTGCAAAGCGAGCAGACATAGATTTCTCAGAATTATTATGTATTCCTTAATTCTTCCTAAAAAAAAAAAGAATCTAAATTTGAGAGTTTCAACCTTAAAATCCTAAATCTCAGTTTTAATTAAGACAATTAATATGCATAACAAACATGACAGTACAATCAAGATATGGTGTAAGTCTAAGACTAACCGGACATCTCATGGAATATAACTACGCACGGACTCTCGTCACCTAGTGAATACGTAGCTCCCCACACAAGTAATTCACAATAAGAAATACACCTAAAGGGATGAGTTCCCTCTTACAAGGTTAGCCAAGAGACTTACCTCGTTCTCAAGCTCACTTTTGATCCACAAATATGCTTTAAATCCTCAACTTGGTGCCAAACAACCCGAAACTAGTCAAATATTATATAAATTAATCAATACATGTTCAAAAGTTCATAATTTAGTTATTAGAGTGATTACCCAACCCAAATTGGAGATCGTGCCCGAATTCCAAAAAATTTCAAAGATAGTTACCCACAACCTCACGAACTCAAATATGTAATTTTCATCCTATTCCATATTCATTTTCGTGGTTAAATCTCATTTTTATCAAAACCTAGATTTTTTACCTAAACTCATAAATTTCACAGTTTTATATGTTAAAATCTGCCCATAATCTATGTATTTAACTTACATTGGGTAGGAATTACTTACCTTCAATAGCTAGGTGGAAATCTCCCTCTAAGAAGCTCAAAAATCGCTCAAGAAGTGAAATAAATGAACCAAAATGGCCTAAGTCCTGTATTAAATGGACTTCACTGCCACAAGCATTTTCGCTTCTGCGGACCTGGGGCCGCATCTACGATGTCGCACCTACCAAAAAGCCATTGCAGGTGCGGTCCTAGCCCAGGCTGGCTGACTCCGCTTCTGCGGACGGGCTCCCGCTTCTGCAGAGAGTGGAGCGCATCTACGGTCCAGGCCTGACCAGCCTCTTATCGCACCTACGTACTTCTCGTTGCAGAAGTGAGGCCGCTTCTGCAGATATTCCTCCGCTTCTGCGGACCACTGGCCACACGCCCAAAGCCGCTTTTGCGGCCAAGAGCTCGCAAGTGCGGGCACACCAGAACTGGTGCACCAGCAGCCCCTTTCAAGCTCTAACTCGATCCGTGCATCGTCCAAGCAGCACCCGAGGCCCCCGAGGCCTCGTCCAAACATACCAACAAGTTTGTAAACATGAGGCAGACTTGCTCGAACCTTCGGAACACGGAAAACAATACCAAAACTAAGGATCACCCCCAAACCAAATCGAATCAACTTATGAACTTCAAGTTCTTCCAACTTGCTCTGAATATGCTGAATCATACTTAAACTACTCGGAATGATACCAAATTTTGCGTGCAAGTCTTAAATCACCATACGGAACTCTTCCCGGGCTCGAAATCCCAAACGGACCTCGATAACATCAAAACCTACTCCAAACTAAAATTGAAGAACTTTTAAACCTTCAATAAGCCAACTTTCAGCTTTAGGAGCCGAAACGCTCTCCGATCATCCAAAATCCAATCTGGACACACGCCCATGTGCAAAATCATCATACGAACCTATTGGGACCGCCAAATTCCAGTTTCGAGGTCGTTTACTAGAAATGTTGACCCAATTCAAACTTAACCCTTTAAAGGCAATATTAAGGAACTAAGTGTTCCGATTTCAACCCGAACCCTTTCAAACGCGAACTAACCATCCCATCAAGTCACAAAACAGCAAAAACACATACGGGGTGTCTTATTTAAGGAAGCGGGGATCTAGAAAGCAAAACGCACGATCGGATCTTACGGGCATCTTACCAAAGATTAATTAAGATTTAGAAATTCGCCTCACTTTAATCATCAAATTTTGCTTCCAATTAGCAAAAGGGAGCTCTTTATGTTTTTACTGATAAAAACAAACAATTCCATGCATGGCTTCAAATTAATGGTTGCTAATTTTGAGGTAAATAAGACAACTAAGCTAGGATAAGTAAATTTTGAACTTCATACTTTTATATAGTTGTCCTTATAAAGCACGAGGGTAGTCACGTACTTTTCATGGAACTTTATACTTTTTTAAGGAAACTTCATACTTTTGTTGTCTCTTAAAATAAATACTGCTACACTTAGCTGAACAAGTAATAATGAGAAGAAAATTACAATATAGATATTGAATGTGTGATCTCGTAATGTACCCTAAGAAAACTTGCAATTAGGTCTTTGGAACATTTAAGTAAATAATTTTGTTTAACATAAGGTAAAATGTTACTATTAAAAAAAATATAATTGATTTTCACTAGACCCGATTAGTAGATGGTTTCTTTTTATCTGTTTAAGTTTTTATGGGCAAATTTATCCTTTATTTGTGCTCGATGATGGAGACAAGAATTTCATCAAGGGGACTTAAAAAATATTCTCATATACTTAAGAGATTCAGTAATTTACATGTATACATATAATTTACCTATATACACACTATAATTTTTAGCAAAGGAAATGCAAGTGAACCTCTTTCGATAAATATGATTCCGCCAATGCTTGTGTTAGTAAAAAATATCAGGTATTTAATGGAATAGTTAAAACGTAGGCTTGTCCCGACGTCATATAAAAAATCCCTACTTATCCCCCACCCCTATCCTCAAGTTAATTTGTGTAATTTCCTTTTCTTTTTAAGTAGGACAGCAGATTTGCCATCCAATTTTATGATTGCAGATAGTAATCCAAGTGAGAGTTAAAGTCAAGAGATGATGAAAGTGATGTGCACATTGGAAATCAGGAGACAAACTGAGAGCTATATATTTCTGAAAAGTAAAACTGCTCATTAGTCTTGGCTTGGATTTTGGGTATGTGGTTGGCAAAACTAGCCTGTGGGCTCTCCCTTATTATTTCTTCTATCTTCTTGTGGTGTTCTAACATCTTAAACACCATCATTAGGGAATTAATTCTTAATACTTTTGTTTTATGGATCCTCAATTAAGATTTATCGTGGTTGATTGTGCGAACAAAGTCCTACATTGGTAGCTGAAAAGATTGTGAGTCTACATATAAAGTGTAGGGATCTTAATGGTGAGAGGTCTTTTGAGGAAAATCATATGAGCTTGACTCAAAGCGAACAATATCACACCATGTTAAGAGTATTATTGGGCCATTTTAGCCCAAGAGCAGCTCTATATATGCCCGTACACTACAGAAAAAGTCTAGATAAATAAAAAGCACCCACTCTTATTTCACATAGTCAAAGATAAATGTCGTCTTCTTAAAGTCAGTACCTATATCGAAGAGATCAGATCTTGAGAAGGCATCAACTAGACTAGAAGGCTTAACAATTCTTTTTATTAGCAGCCTATATCTATTTTATGCTCGGATTGATGCTATCTCATATGTCCATTAAAAAAGGTTTTTGGGGCAACCCTACTGATTCGTCTTCATCTTTTAACTTAGAACGTAGATAGTATAGTCGAATTTTAGCACCTAGTCTGAACACGATAATGAGAACATAATTTATTCCAAAGGACACAACATTATAGTAAGTCAACAACCATATTCCCTTTTTCTTCTACAAACTTAATTATCCCCCATATCTAGCTAGAATAGTATAACATTCTTGAAAGTGAAACGATAACAAGGAAAATTGAGGGATGAAGTTAATTCATTCGTTATTTTATATATGTTGCGAAAGATCGTGTGCTCACTAGCACACAATCACACATAAAATATAGAGAAAAAAATTAACACAAGGATTTAATGAGGTTCGGCTAAGCTTAATCCTCGGGACGAAAGCAGAGAGAGTTTTTCACTATAAATAAGAAGAAAAACACAATACAATATATAAAATCTCCAATTATATATAGATTCCAAATAGTCTCAAACCTATAAGAGAAAGGTTTTCCTTTCCCAAATCTATTAAGATAAATGAATTTTTCTAAATTTTAGAGATTATGAGTTTCTTAAAAATAAAAAAAAATAATTCAAACCACAAAATAACAATAAATTTACACGTGCGAAGCGCGTACATGGATCTCTAGTTTTAGTGAAAATGAAATACTTAACACCTACTTAAATTGATGTATATTCGAAGATAAATTAATTCTCAAATATAAGAGACAATTGTTATCATTTTTTCGAAAATGGAACCTCAAAGTTATAAAACTAAATTTTGTATGATTTGGAATAACCAACAATTAACTTTTAAATTACATGACTGTTTAAATGTTTTCACCACATTTTTCAAAAAGCAATCTGAACACCACATTTTTTCATAACTTAAATCAAAATCAAATCCTCAACATATATTGTACTATCTTATTTTACATTTAGATTATTTCACTTTATGATAATCAGAAGGGCCAAGTTGATGCTTTTAGTTCCACATAATTTTAGCCAATTGAAGACTACCATTCTTTCAATTGGGAGTTTTTTCATGCCTTTCTTGCTTATTTTGAGTTTCTTTTTTTGTGCACATATTCTTTCTCCACTCCAAGCCAAGACTTAAAGACAAAAGAACTTTAATTTCAAATCATTCAAGGAAAATAGAAGCCCTAGTCTTTTCTAGCTTACGCAAGTAAAGATGTGACACTAGAATACTATTTTTTTTTCGGTTAACTGACACTGAAATAATTGATCTTGAGACGAAAGTCTATCAGTAAATTATTTTTTTATTTTCACGAGTTAAAATTAAAATTTGTATATACATTATTCGTCTTGCACTTTATATATAGACGAATTAAATTTGTTATTATTGTTATTGTAGACGCTAGAATAATTGAATGCTCGTAAAAGTAAGAATGTGAGAAAAAGTTGAACACTAAATAGGACGAAGACATAATTTATAAGTTGTCTTTTTTTCATTTTTTCAACCTTGTTCTTATCAATGACATTAGGACCGCACCTTGATGTTGTACCAAAATTTGATCACGCCCAACTCTAGTCCTAAAAAGTATAAGCTGTCGTTGAAAATATAATCTGGTCTAAAAGTTCGGAGTCGAATCCCACAGAGAACTAAGGTTTTGCTGTAACTGTTAAGTATCACTAAGAATACAAGCTTGAACAATTCCTCATTTATAAATATTAAGATTCTATTTTCTTACTAATTAACTAGTAAATTAAAATGATAAATTAACAACTAAAGATACTAAAGTTTTGGAGACAAGATTGGAAAAGTCTAGAGTTATGATTTTCCCAATTATCGAAATCCTTCCCGTTACATCTCCTACAATTTCGCCTAAGTTTTCTCTACTGATCATGAGCACACGACTTATCGTAATTCTCTCTCGAGCAACTACAATAATGTACTAGTCATAGTCTCTCAAATTACGCTAGCTCACACTTTTTCACCGCTCACTGTGATCACGTCAAAACTTCGTTATCCCTAATCCCGATTTTAAACCCGCAGTATTGATCTTTCATATACCTTGGGAGTGACGTTGTTCGACAAAAATCTAAATATACACACTTTCTAGAGCAATAAATAGGCACAGTCAATTATGGTCATTCAATCAATAGCAATAAACACGTAGTTGAGCAAGTAGGGAATTCAAAGGCAAGATTATATTAAAACGTAACAAGAATTCATTGTCCAATAAGTTCCATCAAACTCTAGATGAGAAAGTTTAGCTACTCATAATCATACTAACAATCATGATAATAATTGAAAGCATCAAAATACAGATTAAAGAAGAAGAGAAAACTCTTGTGGTTCGTTGCTTCCAATTGTTCCCGTAGCCTTCTTGCCTCTCCAATAATGGTCTTGCCTCCTTGGTTGAATCCCCTCTCTGAAAACGTCCACCCTCTCTACGTGTCCATGTCCAAAACTAAGGAGGAAATAAAATTGGCTTGGATAGCATCATCGGCGCGAGGTACTATTTGGGGCACCAATATTTCTAATGAGGCACCGTCGGGGGTGCCGATGACAGTACCCTGGACAATGCCTTGCATTGTCTTCTTTTATTGCTCCATTTTGTAGTGCTGAGGTACCATTTTGTGCAACTTTTCTCCAATTCATGTCCAAGCATTCCTACACGTGAAATAAGCTCTATTAAGCACAATTGTCGCACAAATTAACATTCAAACATCAAGCAATTAGGGTCAATAACGTCAAAATATATAGAATAATAGCACGACATCAGGTATTCACAAAGTTGTTAATTTCTAGAGAAGAGGTTCTTTTTCAAGAAAATATTGCCTTTAACTTCATCTTTTGTTTGTTTTCATAATTATTGTGTTCGGATCAACTTTTATAACCTTAATTGTTTCATAGCGTATTTGTACTTATCAACATCATATATGTATCGAGTAATTTTGTTCGCTTAAATATAGATATATGAATCGAAAGAAATAAATCTATATTTTTATCCACTGGACTTTGAACTCGGGTCTCCTATTTGTTTTATTCACTTTCTTTATTATACGCTAAGCCACACTCTTGAGTGCCACGTGATCTTTTACATACCACTCAAATATGAAAAGAGGAGAATGAATAAATATGCATATATGGACTATGATGCAGTACCAGATGTTTAGCTTGGTTTTAAGTTTGTTATTCTAAAACAAAAACTCAGAGAAACCATATATGCAGCAACAATTGGTTTCTCCTTTGTTTACTTGATACAGGTACCTTTTCTTGAGGACCTTGAATTTTAATATATGTACTGAGAAGGGCGGAGCTAGAAACCATGTTATGGTTGAGTCGAATCCAGTAGTTTTTACTCAAAATATTAAAAAATCCATTAAATATGTAAAAATTATGAATTTCGAATCCAGTTGTTAGGACCTGAAATTGTCACTCTAAAATTCAGAACTCACAAAATTGAAATTCTGGTTCCGCCTCTGTTTAGTGATGATTTTGATTATGTACACAGATATGATTATGTAACACTAATGTTATTCATCATTGCATTTCTGTGACAATATCTCATGAATGTATACTAAGCCCACTGCTTTCAGGTTATTCAATCAGAAATAATCATATAACATCTTTTTTTATAGATCCAACCTGAACTTTCTGGTGTAGAAGTGCCCTACTTCTTTAACTAGTGAGCTAAAAGTGGAAGCAAATCACAAATACATTAGTACATTTTGTGGATTTCCAAGGTGTTAAGCACTTGGCCAATTTAAATATTCTTCACCAACCTCCTTTCGATCTCTTCTAGTTTTTTTCCGCACTTACAAGCAGATTTTTGGTTCGTTTCTGTGAAATATGAATATGCATATCTTTATGATAATTAAAGAAGATTCTTAACGTGAAAATAGTACGTGCTAGTCAGTTTTTGGACTGATAATTGAAAAATTGTTAGCATTGGCAAAATAATTGAAAAATAGCCACTATTTTGCTGCAATACGGAAAGTTCCAGCATAATATACTTGAGATTGGTGCACTTGTGTATGAATATCCAGCATATTATGCTGGAACTCCAACACACGGAAAGTTCCAGCATAATATACTGGAGACTGGAGCACCTGTGGAAGTCCAATATATCATGTTAGAACTCCAGTATATTATGCTGGAATATTTTTCGGATTTTGAACAGTGTTTTCGTTCAGATTTATCTTTACATAAAAACTAGCTAAATTTCGATTACGTTTAAAACTGTGACTGTTTTTCAATTATCACTTGTAAATTTGAGTATTTTTAAATTTCACCCATCCTTAACATGGATCATAGTCTCTGGGTCAGAGAGGAAGTTCTAAGAGCAGAATTGGGCCTACTGGGATCATATCACTTTAATCATCATGAGAATTGGGCCAATGATGTGTGAATCCATTGATATATCACCTTTAAGTGGGCTGGGCTTGAACATCGAACGCTCTGCACTTAGAACTTTAATTTTTCAATTCATCAACATACAACTACGGTCTCCAATAATTAACAAAGTTGATCAATACTTATATTAGAAAAGATATAAGTACACAGGTACTCGATGAAATAGTCGATATATTGATATTTGACCACATAGCTAATCACTAAAAGGGGTGAAAGAGACGGATAACAAAACGATCAACCCACTTGTTGGAAAGTGTATCTGCACTACTCCCAACTGGTAGTAAGTACGGGATCACTTGGTACGAACACAAGTAATACAAGATTAGTAATGCAAGAATTGTAATGCTGGAATTATTTTTTATTAAATGTTTGATTTATTGTATTAAAAATTAACTATGCAATGTATAATCTAAGCTTGTATTTGGTTTAAAATTATACAAAATCTTCTTTATAATTATAACCTTGAATATTCTTATTTCTGTATATAAAGAAATGTAAAAAAAGAATTTGAGAAACGATTTAGTAATTTTAGGATCTTATTCAGGTATAGTTAATGCAGGGATTAGTAATTCATTGATTTTCTTGGTATTAGCTAAGGCCTCCTATGAGGTATAAGTAATTCATATATTAGGTATGCATAAATTGAATTAAGCAATCAAAAATTATATTGGACAGATTAAATTTTTATTCATGAATTATTTTATTTAGTATAGCCTACCAAACGACCCCTTACTAGCTTATTACAAAATTACACATACCCATTCTCCCTAAAAGGCTCCGTACTTTTTGGTCGTCCATTAGGTAACATAAATTTACAGCAACCACGTGATTTGCGCGTGCCATATTTTTATATTTTTGCAATACCAAAAGATACTGTACCAAACACAACCAAATTCTTACTACCTTTCCATTGTTCAATGTCACACCTTGTCTGTTCAAACTTCATTTTAATACTCAAAACTCAAATTTAAGTCTTAAGTTGACTATATTCGGCAAAACCATAAAACACACTATATAATAGGAGAGCCCATTGAACCATGTTCCCGCTGTGCACATGGTCCGAAAAATGGACGGACTACAGTCTATTGTACGCAATCTTACCTTAGTATTTTTGCAAGAGGCTTTATCATGGCTCGAACGTGTGATCTCCTAATCACACGAAGACAACCTTTACCATTATGCCAAGACTCCCCTTCAATAAAAAAAGACCATATAATAAAACATGTTCGTCCACCATTTAAATAATACAAACGGATAAAGATAAACCACTAGAATTATACAAGATTAGAATTTTAGTACCAAGAAAATATAAATTAAACATCATATATCTGATGTTAATAGAAAAGATTGAGGACCTAAAATACTCCTCATCCTCAGACCATTTACTTCAATTCCCACATCACAAAATATTGTAAGAAACCACCTAGTTCATTTCATCACATAATGGAACAACTACTAGGATTCTCATCACTGAACATATGAGTAGTAGTTGCAGATTGATCAACAGCAGCAGAAGTGCAATAAGGATCAACATAGGAAGTGTATGGAACTTGACCATAATTATTACTATTATTATAGTAATAACCTGTGGCTGGAGGAATGAAAGGAGACCTATTGTACATCATCTGAGGTTGTTGCATAGCATGCCTGTTCTGAAAATTCATTAGCACGGACGACGGGTTGTACTGCTGCTGTTGGCCTCCATTGTTCATGTTCATTAGCATTGAAGCAGAAGGATTATGACCGCCACCGGCTAAAGATCCTTGCATTACATTATTCGGATAAACTTGAAATCCTCCTCCACTTATAGAATTTACATTTCCACCCCCTCCTCCATTCAAGATTGCAGCAACATTGTTACCAGTCGTCCCGTTATTCCCATGAAAGCCAGCAAAATTCATCATTGCATTTATGTCATTTCCCATTTTCGCCGCCTCACCAAGAGTGACATTGACATGATTTTGGCCTCCCCCTAATTGAGCAGCATTGTTCATGTTCATCTTCATTGCAGCCAATGTCCTTTGGTCAATATTAGCTCCTGTATTTGGCTTCATTGTCATATTCTGAATAGGCCCTTGTTTCTTGCCATTATCCACATTGCCAACATTGTTGTTGTTTGCTTTACCATTGGCCATAGCTGCAGCCATAGCTTTCTTCGCATTGGTGTTTGCTTCTGCTTGTTGTCTAAAAAGAGCCATTTGTCTTGCTCTTTCCCTCATCATAAACCTCATATCTTCCTCAGTACAACCTACTCCCTCCTCATCATCATCCTCTACGAGATAATCATGTTCCTCCGGCGCAAAATTGAACTTTTGCTGATTCTTCAGGGATTCAAGATCCTTGATTAAACCTTGCTGTTTTTGATTTTTGTTGCTCTTGTTGTTATCTTTAATGCAGTTGAGGTTTTGTTTCTGACTTTGATTAGTCTTTTGAGACCAAAGCTCAGCATGTTTACCAGCCTTAACTAATTTTTTAATCAATGTTTCAGAATCCACACTACCAGAAACTGTCACTTTTTGCTGCTCCACATCTATGTTTACTTGGTAAACACCTATTACAAAAAAGGGCAAAATCCAACAAAAGAAATTTACAACCAGTAATTAGGATTTAAGAAAAAATATATCACCAATCCATTTCTTAATTAAACCCCCAAAAAGGATTTAATCATCAAGTTCTAGTCTTTTTATCACGAGTACTTAATGAAACTATAATCACTCAATTAATTATTTGCTCATCCCAAAAGGTGAAGGGAGCCCTAGGGTAACCAGTAAAGTTGAAGCGTCACAGGATTAGAGGCGTGGAAACAGCCTCTTGCAAAAGAAACGTTGGGTAAGATTGGAATAGGGCCAGGGGATATCCTTTTCTTATCCCAAAAGGCAAGGAAAAAGTGGCTAATGAACACTAGAAAAAACAGAACACATGCTCAAAATTTAGAAGAAACTGAAAAAAGCTACAATCTTGACATACCAACAGGGGAAAATCTTTACAACCAGTACTTGGGATAAAGAGAAAAAATGAGAGACCACTTTTTGTGACTACTTTAAAACAGGATAAGCAAGTTAAATATCAATTAAACCCCAAAAGGCACTTAAAGTAAATGCATTATACAACTTCAAGTTCCAGTCTTTTCAAGACATGAGTATTTAATTAAACTATAATCACTCAATTAATTATTATTTAACCCCAAAAGGCAAGGAAAAGTTGCAAGTAAAACAGCAGAAAAAAAACAGAACCCATGCTCAAACTGTCAAGAAACTGAGTAAAGCTACAATCTTTACATGCAATAACCAATGGAAACAACATTCTCAAAATAGTGAAAAGTGTTTAAAAAAATTAAAGATAGTGAAAAAAGTAAGAACCTTCAATTCTCTGAAGTAGCTTCTTCACTTTCTGCTTGCACCCTTCACAATGTATATTCACTCTGAGCACACAAGTCTTAACAAGAAGATGGACTAAATATTATTAACAAAACAAAGGGGAAACTAATAATGTAAAAACAAAGCAAAAAATGACTTTATGGAAAAAACAAAACCCCACTTTTTTTTAACATAATTGTTCCTAAGGGAAAAAAAAAAGTACCTGGATCTTGAGTAGCTTAAAGTCTTCATCTTTAGTCATTTCTTCAGATTTCCCTTTTTTTTTTTGGAATAAAAATCTTCTACAAAAGGAAATAATAAAATATAAACACAAAGCTACAAATATATATATAT
Organism: Nicotiana obtusifolia; assembly: GCA_002018475.1. Taxonomy (NCBI): domain Eukaryota; kingdom Viridiplantae; phylum Streptophyta; class Magnoliopsida; order Solanales; family Solanaceae; genus Nicotiana; species Nicotiana obtusifolia. The sequence goes on from MCJB01042027.1 coordinate 159,369, forward strand.
AATTAGACTAAAAAAGCAGAATTTATGAGTTTCAACACCACCAAACACAGAAAGATTCTATCTTTTTACACTCTTCTTCCCTCTACTTAAGTTTCACTCAGAAAAAACAAAGTATAAAGAGCAAATGGGGGTGTGTCTTATAAAGGCATAAAACCAAGATTATAAACAAAACAAATGCAAATATAAATAAAAGTAAGTATTAAGACAAAAAAGAGAAAAAAAAACGCAGGACTATACTTACAGAGAAAGAGATGAAAATGTCAGAGGAAAAAGGAAAGAGTAGAGTTGAAGCAAATAGTTGTATAGTGAATTAGCTTTACTTCTGAATTGTGAAATGATGTGATTTAACGTTAAATACTGTGAATGAAAAAAAGGAAAAATTATTTTTTCAAATGAAAAAAATAGTGACTTGACAGGCTGACTTATATCCCTGTCCTCTTTGTCACATGCTATTATCCAGGAGTCTTTTTTTATTCGTATTAATTATTCAGATAAGCATTGTGTTAGACTTATTAAAATGTAAGGGTCGTTTGGTACGAAGACAAGTAATATAGGGATTAGTAATAAAAAAATTATAGTGTTTGAAATTATTTTTTATTAAGTGTTTGATTCATTGTATTAAAAATTAGTTACGCATTGTATAATCTAAGCTTGTGTTTGATTTAAAAATGTATAAAATTTTCTTTACAATTATACCCTTGAATATTCTTCTTTGTGTATATAAAGAAATTTAGGAAAAGGGTTTGAGGGGCGATTTAGTAATTTTAGGGTCTTATCCAGGTATAGTTAATGCAAGGATTAGTAATCCCTTGGTTTCTTTGGTATTAGTTAAGCCCTCCTATGAGTATAAGTAATACATGTATTAAGCATGCATAAATTGAATTGAGCAATCAAATATTATATTGGACGGATTAATTTTTTATACAGGGATTATTTTACTTAGTACAGCCTACCAAACAACCCCTAAATATATTATTTTAGAGTCAAATTTCTCAATTATAATTAAAACAAAATTTTTAAGCTTTTTCAAATAAAATTTATAAATTTAAAAACCACTTTGAAAGTACGATAAACTATGATAAGTAACATTAAAAAATATTTAAAATATATAAAAAGTTATGCGAAAACATCTTACTACCTTTGTGCTATACCCCACACTCACCCTCCCCAATACTACTAATTTTGTGATTTTGTTCATATATTTGTGTGTATTTGAGTGTGTGTATATATGTGCATAACGGCTCTTTTTTTGTAGCTTATTGAATGTTACATAATTTGCAAATTTCACGAGCAAAAGTCCATTTCAAAAGGATTTGTTTTTGTCGTTCTTGTTGGCCCTTTTTTCCCTTCACTTTATGTTTCATAAAGGTAAGTTTGATGTATTTTATGGAAGTCAAACGGATGAATTTGTAACTTTTTTCCGGGCCAAGTTTCTAAAAGGCTGATTCGATGTACAATATATTTCGTATTCATTCGAGAAAGTGTCGTATCTCGCATAAAAATATTTTTATTTTTAAAAGTACTTTTTAAAAAATTAGTTTTCGAAAAATTAAAGATATGTCTTCCAATGATAATAAAGCTCTTGGAGTCGATGGTTACAATGCTCCCTTCTTTAAGAGAGCTCGGCATACAGTTAAAGAGGAAATCATGTACAAGGCTATAAATTTCACCTGCATTACTTTGGTCACAAAAATAGCCAATCCTACTATAATTAAAGACAACAGACCAATTGCTTGTTGTACAGTCTTGCACACGATTATATCCAAAATACTTGCTGATAGAATAAAGAAAGATACACAGGATATAATTTGTGCATCTCAGGCTGGGTTCATCCTAGGGAGGATAATAGCAGATAATATTATCCTAGCACATGAGTTGGTAAAGTCTTACACCAGGAAGCATATTTCTCCTAAATGTATGATCAAGATTGACTTGCAAAAAGCTTATGACTCTGATGAATGGGTTTACTTGGAGCAAGTGATGACTAAGTTGTTCTTTCTTGTCCAATATATCACATATGTAATGGAATGTGTCAAGACCGTTAATTATACTATTTTGATCAATCGAGAACCCTCTGCACCTTTTGATACTGCAAAAGGTTTTAAGGCAAGGAGGTCATTTCTCCCTATTTCTATTTGCAACTGTAGCAGAATTCTGAATCGTTTGAAGGAGTCAAAAGATTTTAAGCACCACCTTAGATGTGCAAAACTAGGCATTACTCATTTGAGTTTGCACATGACCTAGTGCTATTTGCTAGAAGGGAATGTGTATCTGTTAAGAAGTTACCTCAAAACTTCACCGACCAATTTCGTGAGATGGCAACTGCTAGAACTGAATTTAGTAGTCCGGAATAGTAAAGAAAACCATAATGGACTAAATTGATGAGAGGCATCCCTCACACACAGGCGCTATTAAGTTTGAAACCAGGAATTCGGACCTCTTCAAAGTGAGGCAAAAGGATAATGAAATGCTCAAAGAATTCGTATCTGAATGGATGGACATGCCATCGGTCGCTAATGTTTGGGCTGTTCAAGCTTTTACTTAGGGACTTAATATTCGAAGCTTAGTGGCTTCACTGCAGCAGAAGCAAAATTTAACAGAACATCCGACTGTTACATGGGCCGACGTGCATAACCGGTATCAGTCGAAAATCAAAGTTAAATATGACCAACTCGGGGACCCTTCGGGGTCTGTTTATCCGGTTAGGACCTTCGACAGAGTCAAGATAGAAATCGATCGTAAACCGAGGCCAAATAGGGATAGGTATCAACCATATAAGGGATATCGGAGAAGCAGCGGGTCCGGGCGAAACCCCATGGGAAACGAAAGGAGGAACTACCGAGGTCAAAGTAGATGCCTCAACAGGTCTAAATCTCAAAGGAGCAACATCTGCACCACAAAACGTCGATAAGAAGGGGGGGGGGGCAATAAACAAAATCTTGATGGTAAAGTCATAGTTATTTTTCATGTTTCATTTCTCGGGAAATGACATGTCCTTGGCCGGGATTAAATCCGATGTCTTTACCTGAACAAATCGGCCCAACAAGCCTCGGTCCCGATTCTCTACTATACTCGAGAATGGGCCTTACTGGCCCGACGGACAAGCTTTATTAATTCCCCTCGATAAAGTCGAGGACTGTACATGCGCATGAGATGATCGAGGGTGAAGGGACACCCCTCGATTTTGCTTAAGAAGAAGCGGATGAGAACTATTATTCTCCAAAAAAAGGGGTGGATTTGACCAAGAGTCATCTCATACCTTATATTGAAGGTGATGATGACTGGGTCCAAGGGGCCCAACGTAAAGAGATAAGTGTATATCCACGTGGGTAGTGATTGTATCCTCATGCGTGGGCACCACCACGTGTTTATCAATCCAGTTACAATCCTTTTTGACCTTGGAGAGAAGACTGTCGGTGATCGAGCATATATATCTCGAGATAGTCTCGCATCGACCCGGTACCGAGGAAGTCTTTTCAACCTTGAAATCAGTATCAGTCAAGCACCCACCAGGAACAAACACTTCACTATAAGGTTCGGCCACTATTTCCTCACCGGCCAGTCATCATGAAGATGCGGTTTCTTTTTGTGGAACTGTCTTAGAAGTTTTCGCTATTTTTTCTGAATAAACATGAATATGAGGAAGTTAAAAGGTTACGCTAATATTTTGGGGCAAAGACGAGCGAAGATTCTATTAAAAACCTCAAAAACATCTGGTATAAGTATCAGAGAATGCAAAGATTTTTTAAAAGAACAAGAGTATAAGAGGTTTGAACGTAAAGTTTGAATGGATGAAGGATGGAGTATATATAGTATTCAAACGACGGTTCAAAGTCTGTAGTGGCCGACCAGCGACTGACGAACAAAATGCCATTAAGATGTGACTGATGAGACGTTTTATCTATTTTTGTCGTTTCTGAAGGAAGTATCGAGATCAGGATCAGGGGCTCATATCATTTCTCGTCGTTTACAATCTGAAAAACGAGGAGACTATCTGTATACTGCCAAAACCGAGCTCATCTATTGTAGGACTGATCGGAACCAAAACGTAATGGATTGAAGATCGACTCCAGATTCCGTCGAACCTGGGTACGAGGTTAGAACATGCCCCTTCAAAGATTATCGAGTCCGTGACTCCGGAACTAGCTCCAACTCCAAATTAGCTCGAGAGAACATCATCGGACCAAAAAAATGGAAGGCCGAATTATCCGTAACCAGTCGCGCATCACGGCAGGAATCTCGGTACGTATCGATAAAAACGCTTAATTAGCAAATCATGAGAATTTTTGCCTTATATAGAGTTGTATCTAAAGTAGGACTCCGCTACTATATAAAAGGGGTCTAATTATTTGTAAAGGATGGTAACATGCATTCCAAAAGCATTATAATATTATCTTTCTACAAACCATTGCTCTTCTGTATTTGATATTATTTGGATCCTATTCAGTTCGAGTGAGGTTTATTTTTCAAGGCTATAACTTTTCAAGTTTTACGGTTTGAATTTAATTTATTATTATTTACTTTACTTATAGTTCAATCTATCGCTTTGTGTCAAATTAATCTACGTATCCTTAAAATCATTTATAAATTCAATTGTTATCTGATTTTGAGGGTAAACACAATGAGTTTTAATACATGCATTAGCTTAGTTAAAGACAAAATTGTCCTTCAAAATTTATGCTTGTTTAAAATATGTTATTATATTAATGCGAGTTTAAAATAATCCAAAAAAGTGAAAAATAAAATTATATCCCGAGTAAATGAATAAATACTTAGCATATATTCTTCTTTATAAATGAATATTTAACTCTATACTATAATATAACTAATGCCAACATAATTATTATCCGTATTACTAATGCACTATATTCACCATTATTCTTGTACACCCCACCAAAAGACCCTGAGTGATAAACAAAATAAAATTGAGAATTAAACCAATGCCAGAAGTCACAAGATATTCTTGTATAAGTACTCAGTTAAATGATATGATTTGAATCAGATTTCAGAGATATGCTCAGTAAAGTAAAGAGTAAAATCTTCTTTATCTGTGTAGAAGCAGAAAAATGTTGCATCACTAAATACCGCAGGCAAGGACATTGAAGAGATGGATCGTGCTTTTTTTCCTGTCGTTAAATGCAGAGAGTTCTACTTAGTCTTTCCTTTTTACAACTTTTACCATATTTGAAGTGTTAAATTCTGTTCATAATGTTCACAAATGGAAACAAACAAAGTTTCATTTGCTTATTCTGGTTTCGTGTTCAGAGGGTATTAACTATACTCAGTAACCATGTCGTTAGCTTTGTTATAATCATAGTTAGTTATCATAAACAAAGCCCGACCGATGATTTTTACGCGACGGGACCTAAGCCGAAGAAACTTATTCAATGGTCAACGCTAATCGCTTTTGGTTCCAAATCTTTGGGATTGCTTTTTATAATAAACGTTGATTACATTTCTTTATGTTATTTGTACCGGTGGGCACCATTATTTTTTTAAGGTGTTAGCGAAGGTATATTTTATTTGGTGGATAAGAAGTAAATTATAATCCTTTGTTTAGTTAGTTAAATATTATTAACCTTCTTCATATGCAAAGATTTAATTTTTTAATCTTTATGTTTTGTCTCACTTATATTATTTAATCATACTTATGCTATTTTTAGAAAATATATATTTATTGATAGGGTACGTGCGCAATGCACGTAATCTAATAGTCTGTATGGCCAAGAATCTTCAATGCAAGAAAAAGGTACTTTTTTTGAAGTTTGAAGTGTTTGGTCAAACTTTTGGAAGGAAAAAAAATATTTTGAGGAGAAATGGAAGCAATTTTGGAGAAGCGGAAAAAAGTAACTTCTCTTCGAAAGAACTTTTTGAAAAATATTTTTGAGAAAAATACCGTTATAAGCACTTTTTTAAAAGCTTGGTCAAACATTAATTGCTGCTCAGAAGTGTTTTTCAAATTAATTTGTCAAACACAAATTATTTCTCACTAAAAATACTTTTGAGAAAAAATACTTCTCAAAATGGGTTGATTTTTGCAGCTTGCCAAACAGGCTATACAACTAGTCCAATTAAAAAAATTAGAATCCCTGCTCCATATACTTAAAATGCTAACTCTGCTCCTGATATGTAGGAGCAAAATAGGAAGGAAGGTGTATTTAGACTTTAGTTTTTTAGCCTTTTAACATACAATTTATATATTTAAAAATTACATTAAAAAATTAAAAAAAATTGATAAATATAGTTTATACTTCTTAAAATAATTAAATATATTTTTAAGGACTAATAAAAAAGAAATACCGATATGAATAATATGGAGCGATTGTACATAATGATAAAAAGCTTATTTGTTGTCCAAGTAAGCATAGTGTTATCATTCTGGGAAGAGAGAAAGTATTACAGAAGGGATTTTCCTCCCAATCAATTTGCACTTGATTTTTCATAATGCCAAAAGGAATAACTTTATTGGCAGATTCAGAATTTTAAGGTCGTGAGTGTTCATTCTCTGGCCATATAAAAAAAATCGATTCATGCAAGAATCAATCTCTAACTACTTCATATTTGTGCACTCTATTCTCACCTTTTAACCAAAACACCCAGAAGACTTTTTATTTAATGGGTGCTTCCTAGTTCTTTATATCAGTATTTTATGTATTTTTTATATAATTATACAGAATTTGCGTAGTGGACTAATGGGTGTTTCAGCACCCGATACGGTGTCAATTTCATCTAGTTATGACGTCTAGTCAATTTCATCTAATTGTCACCACAATAATTAAAAAAGTCACTATTAAAAATTGTAGATGCATATGACATTTTCATTCTTAATTTGAGGCCTCAAATTTACTTTTACGAATAATATTTTCTCTTTTTGATAGGAATGCTTTCTTCTTTAATTAGTCTTATATAATATGAATTCGGATTAATTAAGGCTTTAAAATGATATAGAACTTTAAGTTGAGTTAAGAAGCCAAACTGCAGGTGTGGGATATTGTATTCAACAAAAACAGCAAAAAAATTAAGTGTATTCCATAAGTGAGATTTAGGGAGAAAAATATTATACAACATTGCGCATTTCTTTTTTATAAAGGTAGAAAGAATGTTTCGATTATAATCAGCTCGAATTTTATATTCATAAATGTTTTCTTTTAATTGTTGAGATTAAGGTCCGGTTTGTCCAGAAAAATATTATCCTTTTAAATTTATTTTTTTTCAAAATGTGTTCGTCCATTAATTTTTGTATGCTTTTGAAAATTTTTAGAAAATAATTTTTTCAAAATCCAAACATTGGAACCAATATTTCAAAATTTCAGAAAAAAAAAATTTCTCACTCACAAAATTGTAACATTTTTTTTTCAAAAATTATACCCCTCCATTTCAATTTAGATGAATTAATTTGAGTCAGCATGAAAATTAAGAGAAAAAGAATTTTTGAAACTTGTGATCTTAAAAGCTTATGAATAAAAACTTTGTGGTTCATGATATTTTTGTCATTATAAAATTTTTTTATTAAAAATAAAATAAATAAAATAAATAATTTAAAATTAAATTATTTTTAAATTTAAAAATATATTATTTATTTTGAAATAAATTAAAAAATAAAGTATCTAATATAATTTAAAGCAGAGGGAGTAATTTTTATGACAAACGCCTATTAAATGTGTATATGAGGGGAAGAAAAGGTAAATAAAGTGGTGAATTTAATATAAGTAATAACGTGAGAAATTGGTGTTGTCAGTAAAACAATTGTCTTGGCTTGTGAGAAAAGGTTGAATTCCTTTTGACCTCTCCTTTCTCCTTCTCGTAACTTAAAACCATTTTGTCTTTTGCTTTCATCTGATCAGTTTTCGTTCAGTCTATCACGTGAAATTTAATGTGCTACAGTGTCAGTACTAGTAAATATCTTCATTCAGTAGCATAACCAGAAATTTTGAGAAATTGTTTAGGCGTTCAATACGAACATAACTAATGTAAGGATTAATAATATAGATATTAATAATAGGAGAATTATAGTATTGGAATTATTTTTTATCGAGTATTTGGTTCATTATATTAAAAATTAGCTTGTGTTTGACTTAAAACTGTACAAAATCTTCTTTACAATTATACCCTTGAATATTCTTCTTTATGTATATAAAGAAATTTAGGAAAAGGATTTGAGGGGCGGTTTAGTAATTTTAAAGTCTTATTCAGGTATAGTTAATACAAGGATTAGTAATTCATTAGTTTCCTTGGTATTACCTAAGCTCTCCTATGAAGTATAAGTAATTCATATATTAGGTATGCATAAATTGAATTGAGCAAGATGAATTAAATTTTTATACAGAAATTATTTTACTTAGTGCAACCTACCAAATAACCTCTTAAATCATTATATTGAGATCTTGCACATAATATTTTATGATAATTACATCAATATTGGAGAGAAATAATAGGTTAATAAGGTATAATTCAAGTTGAGAAGATACGTATATTTTTACGCGCGATAATAGCTTAAACCGAAAAATCAATCTTTTAAGACGCAAAACTGATACAGATGCTAAGTTCTTAAAGGAGTATGTATGTGCCGTTCATGACGAAGGCCGAGCCAATGAGAGTGAATTTAAGAAAAGAATTTCTTAAACGTTGCGCCCAGTTAAATACCTTATTAGGACGAAAGTTGTAACAAAGAAAATTTTGAATTTTCAAATATGTTGCATTATTTTTAGAGTAACTTTAGGTATTTATACAATAATAATAATAATAATAATAATAATAATAATAAGTGAGGTCTTAAAAAATAATGTATATATAAATCTTACTTTTATTTTATACAAGTAAAAAGTTATTTTCGATAGACAATCGCCTTCTTAATATTTAATGACGGGAAAAAGAAGTTCATGGAATAAGCATTTCATGAGCCAGAGTAGCATACTTTTTTTGGGTCTCTGTCTATTTATCTTAGTAGTACCTTATCAAATACTCTTTCTTGTCGTGAGGGTTAATCTGTTTTAGAATACCCCCAAAGTTGATATTAAAAGCGTCAGTTTCTATAATTTTCTTCCATAATAAATTAGCCAAGGTTAAACATGAAAGATTGGCGACTTTCGTATTTGCCTGTTTAAACATGTTACAGTTACCCAATAAGAATAAAATGTTAAGAGTAGTACGACACAAAGGCTGAGTTCTTTTGTTGATTGATAAAGAAACTAACTTTTTATTCCAATTACATTGGATGTCAAAAATGACTGAAAAAGCATGAAATTTTTTACTTTATAAAACTCAACTTTATGAAAAGTTAGGAGAATTATTCTCTTTTATTGTCCCCTTTTATGTTGGGGGTCGAGGGGGAAAAAAAGAATCTTGAATAAATAATAATTAACTCGATAATATAAACAGTATGGTCAAAAGAAATGACAGAAATGACTTTATACTAAGTAATACTACCCATACCTTGTACTTCACACTTACATTATTTAAGAAATGAATTTTATACTATGGGGTGATTTGGTAGGCTGTACGAAATAAAATAATTTTTACATAAAAATTTAATTTGTTTAATATAATATTTGGTTGCTCAATTTAATTTAAGTATATTTAATACGTGAATTACTTATATCTCATAAGAGGGCGTAGCTAATACCAAGGAAACTAAGGGATTACTAATTCCTGCATTAACTATATCTGGATAAAACCCTAAAACTACTAATCCGCCCCTCAAACCCTTTTCATAAATTTCTTTATATACAGAAAGAATAATAAATTCTAAAGAAGATTTTGTACAGTTTTAAATCAAACACAAACTTATTATACATTACATAGTTAATTTTTAATATAATGAACCAAAAACTTGATAAAAAATAATCCCAACACTACAATCTCGGCGTTACTAATACCTGCATTAATAATTCTTGTATTAGTAATCCTTATATTATTTGTGTCTGTACCAAAAAACCCCTAAGTTATTACTACCCATACCTTGTACTTCACAGTTACATTATTTAAGAATTTATACCTTCTAAAATAAGAACAAAAAACTCAACTACTCTAAGTTGACTCAAAGAATAGAAACCCCAAAAAAGAAATCATTTTCCATTGACAATTTGACTCAAAATGGTAGTAAAAATATAAGAATTCCAGAAAGCAAGTCTAATATTTTAACCCTTTTCTAGTTACAGTCCCAAACACAACAATGTGCCAATCTTAGCAGATTGTGTTTAACACGCCTCTCCGGCCGCCTTATTCCGTCATCCGAGATTTAAATCAGCACCAGCAAAGATCTCTTGATTCTTTGCGGTCGGATCGACCTGAAAGCAAGCTACCTCTTGTTTTATTTTAATATATATAAATATATTTAATAAGGTACGAATGTTTAAATTTAATTTAATTTTTTTTATGAAACGGACTAAAAATAAAATTGGTCGAAAAGGGTGTGTTTTTGTGGCTGAAAGACTTAAAAAGAAGACATTTTGGAGGCAGTAGTCAGTCGAGAAATAACTGCACGCAAATATACACAAAAGAGTTGGAAAGAGTGAGTACAGTGTTCTGTTTTTAAAGTCATCATTACTTTCCCACCTTAACCTGCAACTTTTTCTGCTTCTTCTTTTTCAAACTTTGCTATAATTTAAGTGCTTTTATAACTAAGATATTGTAGAAGATGAAGGATTTTATTATCTTAAACCAAAAGCTTTTTTTTTAAAAAAAAAATATTTTTTTTTCTAAAGTTGAAATGTTTGAAAATAAAAGCAGAAAAAAATAAATTCTAAGTGTTTTTTAGGAAGAAGCAGAAAAAAATAGTTTTTTTCTAAAAATATTTTTTTGAAAAGTATTTTTAAGAAAAAATATTTAGAAGTAATTTTTAAAATCTTGGCCAATATTAATTGCAGCCCAGACTTACTTTTCAAATAAATTAGCCAAACTCACATTGTTTCTTATCAGAGAAAAAATACTTCTCAAAATAAGCTGATTTTTGTAGTTTGGCCAAATAGGCTATTAACTCTAAAAAGTTTGCTTATATGAACATTGTCCAATATAACAATAACAACGATAAACTTTAGTATATTCTCGTAAGTGGGGTCTAGGAAAGATAGCATTACGCATGTTTTACCCCTGCCTAAAGAAGATAGAGAGACTGTTTTCAATGGACCATCGACTTAAATGTTGTCCAATATAGAGTACAATCAAATCTCTCTATAATAATCTCGTTTATTTTTATATTTTTTGATTGTTATTGTCAAGTGCTGCTATAAAAAACATATATTACAATATAACATAAAAAACATATTAAAAAAATAAACTAGCAATTGTAATAATGTGCTATTATATGGTCGTTATTGAAATATTTGATTATTTTGCACTCCGCCTGCCTCATTTCATTTGTCTTTAATAGACTGAACATGAAATTTAAAAATATATCTGAAGTATAATTTTAAATCTTGTGGTAGATAATTTGGTGCCTTTGTATATGCCATATCAACAAATACATAATATAGCAAAATACATATTGGGGTGCTTGTGGGAATTGGATTCTCTTTTGGGTACATATTTTATCTTTGATTTTACTACTGTTGTGAACAGTCTAGGTTACTTACTCTACTATCATAATTTTCGACTTTCATACCTTTCTATCAAGGATCATATTCTCGGTCAGCTAAAGTTGCGTCATGTCTTGCCTGATCACCTCTCCCCACCTCTTCTTTGGCCTATCTCTACCTCTCCGTAGGCCCTTCAATGTCAACCTCTCATACCTCCTCATCCGGACGCCCAAATCTGAAATCATCATACGAACCTAATAAAACTGTCAAATCTCGATTTCGAGGTTGTTTACTCAAAATGTTGACTCAAGTCAAACTTAGTCCTTTTTGCCAACCTTAAGGAATTAAGTGTCCGATTTCAACCCGAACCCTTTCAAATCTCGACTAACTATCCCCGCAAGTAAACTAACCTTAACGAAACGTCCTCTTGGAGTAGCTGCTCAAATTGCCTACGCAACTCTTCCCTGCGAGTCGGTGGAACAAACTTCTCCAAGAATAGAACAGAGAACTCGTGCCATGGCTTGTTTTAACAGGATTACAAGAGCTAACATTAGAAGAGTAAATCTTAGAATCAAAATCAAAGATTGGATCTTTAACAAAGAAAATGTGCATCCAATACAAATCAAATACCATCTGTACATTCATGCAAAAGAAACTGAAAAACTGATCTTCTTTAGATATTGTCAATACCTAAAGATGGGGGAAGGTTAAGGAAATGACTAATGAGTTGTCGGTACTACTACTTACAACTTCATATTGAATGGAGGAATTTAAGTCAACAAGCCTAAAAACATGTAGCCCTCATCTTTTCCAAATTTCCAAGTTATTCTTTGAGTCACAAAAATAAAAAGAAAAGTCCAAATAATTTTTTCAGTCCAAAGTCTGCTGCTGATTAGTAACACGAATGTTATCTCATAATTTTTAAATATCTAAATTTTAAAAGTGAAATGGAATCTTGTAGTTGGCGCAACAGTAAGAGTCGGTGTGGTATGATAAAAAAGATCACGAATTCAAATCGTAAAAATAATATCTTACAAAAATATAAAATAAGATTGCGTACAATAGATTCAATATAGTCAGATCCTTCTATGGAACTACAAAATTTAAGCTTATCTGTAGCAATTCTATTTTCCCTCATCCCTTTTTCATTTATTTGCCAAATTACCCCAAATAGCGCCCTAAAAAGATTTGAAAAAAATCACCCGTAATATATCAAATTGATTAATTTTACTTCCATTTATCTTCTTTAAATACAAACAATAGTAATATATCTAGTGTAATTTTATAAGTGGAGTCTGAAGACGATAGTGTATATATTATCCTTCTGATAGACCATCGAATCAGAAAAAGTAAAATCAAATCAATTTAAAAAGAAATACGATAGCGAAGAAGTTATGGATCTCAAATGCAACATAAAGAGAATAGAAAAGAGTAGGACCTATAGCTGTTTGATAGACAACTCAATTTTTGTTTTTGTATGAATGAATCCTCATTGTCCTTCATATATGAAGACAGCTTAGTATATGTACCCTACATATAAAGAGACACAATTCTATTTGTTACATATTAATGTCCCTCTTATGTAGAGCACTGACGTTGTTTCTTTTTTGACATGCAATTGTCCTGTTTTGCTATAGTAAATTACAAGAGGAAGAAACAAATGACCAATGCAGCAATGGCATTCATCAATATGATCAGCTACTCAAATTCTAAAGCTGCCAATCACGTCAAAATGTTTTTTAATCACGTTGAGTCGAGAATCTATCGGAAACAAACTTTCTTATCAATTCAAATATGCAATCAATTGGTTTTGTGATTTATTCTTATTTTTTTAGTTATATATCAAATCTTCTAAGAGCACGTAAGAGATATGAAAATAAAAAAATCAGAAAGAGATTTTCAACGAAAAGCCCATCAAAAAGAATTTCCACGAGCCATAGTGATTAGGAAGACAAAAGGGTCAACAGCCCAATTATTGCATCAGCCTTTTGAGGCCCAATTACATTGAACATGATTGAGATTTATAGGCAAAATACAAAATTGATCGGTTGGTTGAAGCGAATTTATTTTACAGACTATTATTTTTTAAAGCGACTACAAATATATATATTTTTCGAATTCAAATGACTAACTTTTGTTTCGTGGGTGCTTAACTTTTCTTGACGTAAAGTTACTATCAATCCCATCATATAAGTATGCAACTATTTAAATACAATGAAAAAAAAATTAATTAGAAAACTATGATATTAATATTATAGACGCCGTGAAACTGTGATGGATAACACAATTAGCAAGAATAAGATCTGTGGATTTTGTGGTCCTGGAAGGATTCTTTGTTTTTCTAAAGCAAATTTTCTTTTTCTTTCTTTGCTATAATTAATTAGATAAAATAAGAAAAGAAAAGCAAAAAAGAAGAAGATAAAACAAAGTCAGAAGCAAAAGAATAAAAGTAGTATTGGCTCAAAAAAGTCGCTAGTGAAAACTGAAAAGAATAAAAAGAGGACCTCATAAAACAAAGTTAGAAGCAAAAGAATAAAAGTAATATTGGCTCAAAAAAATCGCTAGTGAAAACCGAAAAAAACAAAAAGAGGACCTCATGATTGGAACAAAAGAAAATGCTTGATAATATAAGAAACAATTGAGGGAAAAAACTTGCAAGGAGTGAGATTCAATCCCTCACCCTTTGGCTTTTATAGTGCTCCAGCACCCATCATAAACCAAAGCACCCACCTAGCTCTCTATTATCTAGGTATTTGCTGATTTATTATATCCTTTTTCTTAAATTCTCTATATAACTATATATACTTTCGAGTCGAGGATAATGGATACTCGAACATTCAATTTTTATATGTAAATCCGCCCCTGATTACACATATATGATTGTATATGCTTGAGTGGATAAAAATTAAGTGAGAAAATATGAATGGTTAAGTGAGAAATAAGTGTATGAGATACACAAGTCTTGCATTCATTTATTTATTTCAACATGGGATGAAAAAGTTTTGCATCAGAATGTAGTTATGATGTCTGAGCTTTTAGCAATCGCTGACGACCGGATTTGATTGTATTTGACCAATAAGGATCGTATTAGGATATTTAACGACCAAATTTTTCCTCGCTAAATGCTTTTTTTTTCTTTTCTTGTAATGACACTTGAGATTAAGATACCTAGTCAACTTCCATGTTCTTTTTTTTAAGAATTAACTCAAATAGCTGTCCACCTAATCTCTTAAACTAAAAATAGCCAGCTGATGTGTAATATATGTATATAATCATTATATAATCTAAGTATACCGGCTAGAAAAAGTAAATATCGAATCTGGTCAGCTATTTGTGTAACAATCCCACTAATTTTCCAAGATAAATTTTACATAATTGAACAAGCATTAGGGTTTTCATCACTAAACATAGAAGTGAATATCTCAGAAGGGGTATTTGGAATTTGAAGAGCTTGAGGATCAATCTTGACATAACCAGAAGGTGCCTTCTTATCATATACTCCAACAGTATAAGGATTTGATACTAAATTATATTTGACATATGGCCAGATTTCAGCTTTCTTTCCAGTTTTCTGTACTTTCTTTAACACCTTGCTTTTTTCTACGTAACCAGTCACTGTCACCCTGCTATCTTTTCTGTTCACTTCCACTGATTTCACGCCTAAAAGATAGAAAAATAGAAGAAAAAATAAGTTTCAATCTAAATGGAATCATGCATCGTAAGGTGGTGGAATCAGAAATTTTCGTTATGGAGTGTCAAAATATAAATAAAATTAAATATACGATGTCCACCGCCCTTCTCACGGAGCCGTACGTAGACGTTACCGTTCATACAACTCCCCGTCAGCAAGCAGTTAGCCTTCCTCTACAAGAAATGGAGGTGTGGATGAATCGGGCTTTCAGAAGCTTTTCCACACAAAGAGGGGAGGAAGTGCTTGCTGCCAAGCGCACATCTGAGCTCAGCAGCAAAAGTTAAGGGGATTCAATATACGATATATGTGCATAATCTTTTTCTACATCTAACAACACATAATTTTTCAGCGAAAGGGGTATCAGTTGACACCCACTAGTATGATAGATATATATATATTGCTCAGACTCGCTAAAAATTAATGTTGTCGCTTCCATATCAAATCCTTCAAAAATATATTATTTTGAGTAGATCCGAAAGTACTCATCAATATTTTTGAAGAGTCCGAACAACATAATAAATTAACCTAGAGAGTGAATGGAATATGATAAGAACATTGTAGCTATCATAAGAAGTGGCCTATAATAAATTTTAAAAGCAGGTTTGTGATTGTAAATAAAAGGGCCTATTTATTGTTTTTTTCTTCTTATTGGAAATAACTATTTAATTTGGTTGTTGAGAACACAAGGTGTATTTATGAAAGATGTGTGTGTATAGCACCAAAACAATAGTAATAGAATTTGGGGCAAGTGTTCGGATCTATTATGACATAGCTTTGAGGCGCTCAACGGACATTTTAACTTTCTAAAAACTTTTTTGGGTTTTGGATTGATCCAAAAACAACCTTTTTGTGCAACCTAGTGTATATTCATAGAAGTTATTAGATGGAGCTCTTTAATTTTTTACCTAAAAAATTTTAATTACTCTATTCAAAATCACGCGAGTAGCTATTAAACATTACTAAGAGACATCCCCGCTATATATATTTAGTGATTCAAGGATTTATTTTATTAGTTTTAATAATTAATAAGAATTTTTTTTTAATTTAATATAATAAACAAAGTCTATTTTATACTTATCTGAGTTGATGGGTGAAAAAGTAAAAACTGGAAGTATCAAGAACCTAGATAATTTAATCCTCATCTTCTAGATAATTTTGAGACTAACAATCACATTATAAAGAAGGCTACATAAAAGGTTGAACTAATTAATTTAATCAGGAATCAAATAAATCTTTTAAGAGTTTAACTTCCATACACGAATATATGAAAAATATTTTTACATTATCAAGTCTACTTTAAAAATTATTACAGACAACTGTTCACAAAATATCAGATTAATAACTTATAGAGAACAAGACAATTAACCTACAATAGGTTAAAATATGAGAGGATGAACCTTTAATGGAGGAAACCGCATTTCTGACTTTCCTTTCACAGCCATCGCAGTCCATTTTTACCTTTATTTCAACTGTCTGAAAATTCATTTGCAAAAGGAGATAAAAAGATCATCCAATTAATAATATATATTATCATCTCCATATAGACAGAGGCGGATCTACGTTGATGTGCCGGGTGCTGAAACACTCATTAACCCTGACGCAAACTCTGTATAATTATATAGAAAATACAGAGAATACTGGTATAAGGAACTAGTAAGCACCCATTAAACAAAAAGTCTTCTAGGTGCTTTGGTTAAGAGATGAGAATAGAGTGCACAAATATGAAGTGGTTAGGGATCGATACTTGCATGAATCAATTTTTTTATATGCCAAAGAGTGAGCACCCACGACCTTAAAATTCTGAATCCGCCACTGCATATAGAGATACTATCATCCGATCATAGATACAAAAACCAACAACTATTATTATTACGGGTTAATATCAAACAAGTTAAAGTTGGCTATGCATGCACATACATCGTACTGATCATGTTTCTCTATTTACGCTCATATCATACCAATATTATACCTATGTAAGAAAAATAATACTATAAAAAGATAAAGATATAGATAAAATGAGGAGTAAACAAGTGCACCTGCATGGTTTTGTGTTTTTTGCTCTTTCTTTTACTTGAAACTTCACATATTTCTGATATATGATACATAAACCCCATTTTTTTTTTATTTCTTACCTCTTATTAATTATTCCCTTTTCTATTTTCTGGAAGAAGATTTATGGCTAACTTGGTTCTATAATATGCTTATATTTATACCAAAAGTTGTGGAAGAAGACTTTGAGAAGAGGAGTTGTATACAAGTGGTGTTTAAAAATAAAACATATAAACTCAAGAAAATGACTTGCTTCTCCTTGACCAAAAAAAAAAAAAAAATACTTGTCTCTCTGCTAATCATACGATGGACGCAGAGCGGAGCTAGTGTATTAGCTACGTGTTGGTTGAATCCAATATCTTTTGTTTATGCTTTGTATATATATTAACAAGTTTATAAATTGTATATAAATATTTAATTGTGAACTCAATAACTAAGACGAGCTATGAATTTCGATGACAAGTCCGAAACCTATAAACTTTAAATTCTAACTCTGCCTTGGATGGACGCCCATGTATATCAACCTAGGCAACGGGACAAGTTAGAGGGAATTTGCGTGGCCACAAATAATTAATCAATAACTAAATGGAATTGGTGATTTTTTTCAAAAAAATTTATAATCTTTTGAAACTTAATTTATTTGCCACCAGTTCTTGCACTCTATATTTATTGTATCCATTAAATGTTGCATCTTCCCTTAGATTCTTGGACATGATTATTTTTGATAGTTTTTAGTCCAAAAATGCAGCATTTACTTGTGCCAGCTTTCATAATTGCGTCCATAGGCCCCTTTCATAATTATAATATTAATTGATTGTGACACTCATATACATTTATTAATTTAGTTCCCAATTGTTACCAACAAGGATATTCCCTCGTCCATAATCACATGTTTCAGATACGAATTTTAAATATAAAGTCACATTTATTAGGGAGCGATTTAAAATACCATCAATTGAAGATTTTCGAGGTAAATTCAAATTTAATCGGACTTTAACAGAATACTAGACGCCACGTGAGAAACCCAAAAAGATTCCCATATGTTGTCCTTTAAAAGGAGTTCTTTAAGTTTGCAACTATAAAAAGATTTAACATTAATCAAGAAATGGGATGTCGCATGTATGTTTCCAAAGTTATAATTTATCTTTGGTTTTCTTTTTATGTTTCTTTCGTATTCAATTTTTAACTAAATATGGTTAACACGAGTGAAGCTTTGCTTATATTTAATGAGATGAATGAATTATCTAAGAACTTATAGGTGCGGAAAATTATGGAGAATATAGTGATGTTATTCTTTTGCAAAAATGTCGAACCGACGGGGTCAGGTACCAGTAGTGACAATAGAAAGGGGGCTGGACTCCAGAGGCATATATTGCCATTCTGCCTGGATCCGGTATCATAAGTCATGTCGTTTCTACTTTTTCGGGAAAATCGGTTTTCGGGTATCTAGGCATGGTTTATGCCATGATCAGTATAGGTTCATTCTTTGACTGCTCTGCTCCCCCAAGCCATTTGCACCAGGCGCACTGCGCTTTTCCTTGCCCAGATGTTCGCCTTTCTAAGTCAAGTAATGGTGACCCACCGAAAACTGGAGGTTCGTAACATGTTGATGAAGGCCCCCCAACTGAGGGTTCGGTGGCTACTCCATCAACTCAATTTCGTTGCGTACCATCAACTCTTGCAAATTAATCCAATGTCCTACTTTGCTTTTGCATTAAAAATATTAGTCAGCAGTTCTATAGGTTGTAACTTCATGAATTTCATGTCAATTTTCTTTTTTTGCTTCATATATATATATATGTACACATACATATCATATTACAATAGAGCTATATATAGTAACTTAGTTTCATTAACACTAACAATAGAGCTATATATGTCTCCAAAAATACCGTCGCACTCGTATTGAATTCTCAAAAAATACTACCGGCATGCACTCAGCGACATTTTTGACTAGTCCGAACATCATATAGGTTGTTATCGACCTGTTTCAATGGTGACAGTCAGCTCATTATTGGAGACAACATCTGACTTAGCAGTAGAAGAAGAAGATGTGTTATTTGCACATTTTCTTGTCATGAAAGCTGGTTGATTAGGCCTTGGAAGAGAAATAATATTTTCACTACCAAGCATCATTATTATATTTGTTGTGTTGGGACGATCTTTTGGATCTTCTTGTACACACAAAAGCCCAACATTAAGGCATTTAATTGCTTCTTCTTTGTTGCATGATTCTTGTAGTGATTGATCCACTAAGTCCATTGCCTTATCTTCTTTCCATAATCTCCATGCCTAAAATAGTAACATGTGTTAACCAAAATGTATAATTATGAGAAGAAGAAGTAAGCTTTAAGTATTTAATATCAAGAATTTCTGATTGCATGTTCCTCGTGAGTTTGATTAGGAGTCTAATCTATGTTGTACGAGTTCTCCAAATAGTGTCGTATTCGGGTCAGATTCCGTAAAAATACATTATTTGGAGGATCCATCACGCCAGTGGCGGATTCAGGATTTTAAGGTCGTGGGTGCTCACTCTCTGGCCATATAAAAAGATTGGTGCATGCAAGAATCGATACCTAACTATTTCATATTTGTACACTCTATTCTCACCTCTTAACCAAAGCACCCAGAAGACTTTTTGTTTAATGGGTGCTTGCTAGTTCTTTATACCAGTATTCCCTGTATTTTCTATATAATTATACAGAATTTGCGTTGGGGTTATGGGTGCTTCAGCACCCAGCACGGTCAACGTAGATCCGCCCCTGCATCACGCACCTGGATGTATTTTTAAGAGACCGAACAACATATAGCCTATGATATCAAGCATGTATTTAAGGAAGGAAACCAGGTTGTTGATAGTATGGCAAGAAAAAAGTTCAAGGGAAAATGACGAATATATGATATTTTGTTTTTTGAAATCTGACCCCTTTTTGTTTCTTTGGAAAGGGATATTTTTCTGCATCCCTAGTTGTAATTGTTGTAATATAATGCAATAATATATAGTATGGAATTTAAGTAATTCTTTACTTACATGGCCTAAGAGGTTTGATGCTTCTTCTTGGTGAAAAAATCCAGTATTTCTTCTTCCACTAATGATCTCGAGTATAACTATTCCAAAACTAAATACATCTGACTTAATTGAAAATAATCCATCTATTGCATATTCTGGAGCCATATAACCACTGCATAAATAGCATTTAAAAAACATATTAATGGACGAAAAAATCAATACTAGTCTATATTGTTCGGACTCTTTAAAAATGATGTCGGATATGTGTCTGTCGGATCTTCCAAAAGTAATACGTATCTGAAGGATGACACGAATCCGACAATATTTTTGGAGAGTCCAAGCAACATAGACACTAGCTTTTTCCAATCTAAATTTCTTGAAAAATATATATGAGGAAAATAGGAAGGACTTACTAGGTTCCAACTACTTTATTTGGGACGAAAAAATCAATACTAGTCTATATTGTTCGGACTCTTTAAAAATGACGTCGGATATGTGTCTGTCGGATCCTCCAAAAGTAATACGTATCTGAAGGATGACACGAATCCGACAATATTTTTGGAGAGTCCAAGCAACATAGACACTAGCTTTTTCCAATCTAAATTTCATGAAAAATATATATGAGGAAAATAGGAAGGACTTACTAGGTTCCAACCACTTTATTTGTGTTTGCTTGTGTAATTTTGCCTTCAACAACCCTTGCTAAACCAAAATCTGATATTTTTGGGTTCAACTCTTCATCTAATAATATATTACTTGTTTTGAGATCTCTATGAATGATCCTTAACCTTGAGTCATAGTGTAGATAAAGAAGTCCTCTAGCAATTCCCTCTATAATTTCAAATCTCTTCCTCCAATCCAATTTCATGCATAGTTTTCGATCTGGTGTGGTGGAGCCGTCACACAAAGGAATAAGTAAAAAAAAATTACACTATCAGGTCAGTAATTCGTAAAAAATAAACTATATAAGTTAAACTCGTAAGCAAAAATACTAACCAAATATGAAGGTGTCTAAACTTTTATTTGCCATATACTCGTAGAGTAAAATCTTTTCACTTGATTGGATGCAATAACCCAAAAGTCTAACAAGATTTCGATGTTGAAGCCTTGCAATCAACATTACTTCATTCTTAAATTCATTTATCCCTTGTCCAGAATGACTTGATAGTCTTTTCACTGCAATTTCTCTTCCTCCTGAAAATATACCCTAAACAAAAATTTCCAAGAGTCATACTATAATCAAGAAATAATCTGTTAGGTGTGGAGCCTGATTAATATGTGATGGACTTGAATTGTTTCTTTATATTTTTAGGAAACCCATAATCCCTATAGATTTAGGAAAACTCATTGTCCTCATAGATTTGGGAAAGGAAAACCTATAATCCTGGTTAAATTAGAAGACCTTTCTCTTATAAGTTTGGGACTATTTGGGATTTATATTAATATATATAAATCCCGCCGCCGTGGAATTTTACCCTAACGGGGTGTTGCCACGAAATAAGTCTCTCACGTTTTTTTTTTCTCTCTCTACCTTAACTTTTCTCTCTTCAAGATTTCTTCATCTTCTTCATCAGTCAGAGTGTTTGAGTGAATCGATCCTAAATCATCCACTTGATAATATGACACAACTTTTTTAGAAAAGAACTAATGTGTTGGTTAGGCGCACGTCATGAGTTTGATCTGTCACAAATAAACATATGGTATTTAAGTGAAATAAACTAGAGGACCTGGTTCATTATCCACCGATCTTAACCGTGCAATTGGCTCTTGGGAATTTCTCGGTTTTCAAATTTTAACAAAAAGTGATGTAATAAAAACCTTGTAAACAGGACCAAATCCCCCTTGTCCAAGCTTATTTTGTTCTGAGAAGTCATCTGTTGCCATTAATATGCTTTCAAAACTAAAGAATGGAACTTCAATATTGCCTTTATCATCATCTTGAATATCAATTAGCTCTGCTTCTCCTTCAGTATTCTGCATGAGAGATTTTGTAGTATTCTCTGTATATTTAAAAAAAAACAAAAAAACAAAAAAAAAAAAGAAGAAGAAAAAGACAAATGAGTTTATAAACCTTAGAATACTAGTAATTTTACTGCATTTTTTTTTTAAAGAGGAGGAGATATTTGTTGTTACCTTTGATTTTTGCTGTTCTTCTTTTTCTACAATATATGTAGGAAAAGCATGAAAGAAAGAAAACTGCAGCAATTACACCAATAGGAATGGCAATTTTCAGCTTTTTGGCTGTTTGCTTTTGATGTGTATCTGCTAAAAAGAGGACAAAGAAGACATTTTCACTTAGGAAAAAGAATGAAAAAAATGATAAGTTCATAAATAAACAAAATAACAGAGGAGAAAAGATGTATTAATAAAAATTCCAGTTTGATTCAAAAGAATTGTATAAATTAAAGACGTCAAGTCTATCACCGAAGGATGGGGTAAGATGGATAAGATCCCTCCGGTCTCGAGATTAAGAAATCCCTGATAGAGAGCACTTTCCCTTAATGGCCTTATGCGGCAGAACCTATTGAGTTCCGAATATCAGCTGGAGTAAATTCAAAAAATTGTGTAATTTAAAGACAGACCACTGAGCCACAAATGGATGTGGCAAGATGGATGAGATCCCCCTACCCATGATATCTCGAATTCGAGCTCCGAGAATAGAGAAAATAATATTTCCCCTTAATGGCCTTATGCGGCACAATTTGAATTAGTCGGATTATTAAGTTCCGGATACCATATAAAAAACAATTAGAAGTACATTCCAAAAATTATAAACTTAGGATAAAATGCAAATCATTACCTTTGTTACTTGAAAATTCAGAAGCTGCAAGCCTAACATAGATTGTGCTTCCATTTGCATTATCTTGTGAGAGTTGTTGCAAATTCAAAAGTTCTCCCCTCCAAACCAAACATCCATCTCCATTTTTATAAGCATAGGCAACACAATCACAATTTTCTAAACATGTATTTTCACATTCTGCTTCATTCTGAACTATCACAGACTCATTATTTGCAGGTAATCTCATACTTTTCTGCATCCAAAACTTGTCCTTCTCCCCATCAACAACTCTAATATTACCACATTTCAATCCCATTTTCCTCATACATCCACCAGAAAAACTATTCAAATTCCAATCTTCGTCCGATTTCGGCTTAAAACCAGGCAAACAATCACATGCTGAAGCTCCAGAGCTTAGTTCATTACATGTACCAAAAGCTCCACAATAACCAAAAACATCACAAACATGTTTCGGATCAGTATAAAACACGCCCCAATCGCTCGTGCTATCCATCCATAGAAATTGTTTCGTTTGTCCATCGAAATCCATAACGAATCTTGATATAAGTGCAGGATTAAGGAAATTGTACTGATAATAAACCTCATTATCATTGTCAACATATGTGTAGTTAAACATAGGATTTGGTTGGTAAGGTACACCAGTAAAATTGTTACCAGTCCAAGGTCCACTATTCCAATAAATTACACTATGGTTCCACATATTAACACCTTGGCCACTATATTTATCCATGTTAACTTCATGTATAAAGGGTCCTGGAGAAGGATCGTTCGGATTCTTCCATGATATCAGAGTCTGTTTTAGTTTCGTACGTTTGTTGTACCCGAATTTTGAACCAGGCATAAACGTATGAGATGGATGATCAAAACTTGTCCATAGATGATTTCTTGAATTATTACTATCTCCATTACTCAATATCAAATTCCCATCATCAAATAAAGTTGCTGCAACTTGAGAAGTATTATAACTGGTGGAGAAATTTAGACTTGTGGACCAAATTATATGTCTAGTTCCATTGAGTAGAACTAAGTTCCCATTTTGAATCTTGAATTCTGCAAAATTCATTTCATAAATGGAAACTGGTGTTTCTCTATTTGCTACCCAAATAACAGTTTGTTTACTTAATTTTTTGTACCATATGCCTATGTAATAATTGGAAGTATTACCTGGTGCAAAGAATCCCATCTCAAAATTCCCACCTGATGAAACTATTGTTGAGGCAATTGTAATCCATTTATTTGCATCAATTGTGTTTCCAATAGTTGAATTTTTCTGTGCAGCTACAAAAGGAAAAGGGTTTTTTTGAGAAAAGTAAGAGAGTACAAAGAGTAAGAAAAAGAGACAAGGCATTTCTTTCTATTTTCCAAGGTTGTTGCACTCCTCGTAGAGAGTTAAAAAGCGTCAGTTCAGGCTTAGGCCGACGGGGTAGGACAATTGGTTTTTGTGTATTAGAAAAGATTTATGACTTAGGAATAAGACAAGAATATTTGGTTTTATGTACTAATTTATGTTAGTATATGTTTGATCAACAAATCACAATTGTCCACTAAATAAATTTGACTCAAAAGACATTCATAGTCAAGTCTATCTTATTAGATTTCTTTGGAAGGTTCCTACTCTGATTTTCCTATGTTATTTTTGGTCAAAACTTGGAAGCTTGTTTATTGGTTGGACCAACAATTTTCTCCTTCCTTTTTCTTTAGCAGGTCGAACGTCTCGACAGTATATAGATGCATATATTGTTCGTGCGATTCGATTCTCTGCAGTGTACATATTATTCTGAATCGGGTCGAACGACCTCTGCAGAATCGTGCGTTATATCGCTAGCAGTCCGAATATTTACAAGCTAATCTTTCCACTGATGCCCAGCATTTTATATGGTATTCCTTATTTATTTGATATCGACCCTTGGCATGTTAAGAGCCATTAAGGTACAATATAATATTTAGAAATTTATGCTTTGAAAGAAGGAAATGGAAGATTATGTAACTTACAGAATTATCCCGTTATTTCCGTATGCCTCATATCTGTTTATATTTTATTTTATTGGATCTTTAATAAGTGTCGATGTCGACCCCTCATCACTACTTCTCTGGGGCTAGACTACATACTTACTGGTTATTTTTGGTCAAAAATTGGAAGCTTGTTTATTTGTTGGACCAACAATTTTCTCCTTCGTGAACGGAGAGCATTACATACGTCATTTTTTTCTAATATCACGGTGTTTTAATTAGTTATTTTCGTGTGATCTATAAATTAGAAGTTCGATAAGTAAAAGCAATTATTAATTTAGGTTGTTTATATTATATTTCTGGGGTGCGGGCCTTTTCCGGACCCTACATACTTTGTACTACATCGAAAAAGGAAAAATAAGTGTTCAGATCAATTTGGCCGCATCATAAGGTATTTACTATCTCATACCAGAATAAATACAATGAAATTACCGATCAAAACTTAGACAAATAGGAAGACTTCACCTACTTACATACGTTGCGTTTACTTTCACAATTTGATTAGAACCGTACTGAATTTGGTGTCAATTTGTAAAAAGTGTTAGGAAATAAAGGCAAGATAGAATATTAATAAAAAGTTAAAAAAAAATAAAAAAGAAAAGGAAAGGCAAAATTATTTGATAAACACCGAATACTCCACTTTGTTACCTATTATTTTTAACTCACGTCATTTTCTCTAGAAGTTGATATCCACTTTATTTTGTTGCTTGACTAATTCAAATTACATATATATATATATATAGTGGCGGATCCAGGATTTTAAGTTCGTGGGTGCTCACTCTCTGGCCATATAAAAAAATTGGTTCAGGCAAGAATCAATCTCTAACCACTTCATATTGTGCACTCTATTCTCACCTCTTAACCAAAGCACCCACAAGACTTTTTGTTTAATGGGTGCTTGCTAGTTCTTTATATCAATATTTCCTGTATTTTCTATATAATTATACAGAGTTTGTGTCGGGGTTAATGGGTGCTTCAGCACCCAGTATGTAGAACGTAGATCCGCTCCTATATATATATATATATATATATATATATATATGTATGTATATATATTCCACTAACATTTTAAAATGGCAAGTGTTTTATTTTTTCTTTTTTCCCCTTCTTATTTGTCACTGCACTGGTCAAATACTGACACTAAAGTCAAGGCAAATGTTCATTTCAAACGGCGGCTTCAATCGGTCGTTATAATTAATATATTTTTCATAGATTTATCTATAATATGAATATTAAGAAATCTTGACCAATAAAATGATTAAGCAATTTATTTACGTAAGAAACTACCAACTTGACTACATCATATACATATGTATCAAGACGATCAGTGTCTTTATCTTTGATTAACTACATCATATACATATGTTGAATGTTTGTTCGCGATCAGTGCCGAATTCAGAATTTTAGTTTCGTGAGTACTTAACTTTTCTTGACGTAAAGTTACTATCAATCCCATCATATAAGTATGCAACAATTTAAATATGATGAAAAAAAGTTAATTAAAAAACCATGATATTAATATTATAGACGCCGTAAAACTGTAATGGATAACACAATTAGCAAGAAAAAATCTGTGAATTTTGCGGTCCCGGAAGGGTTCTTTGTTTTTCTAAAGCAAATTTTCTTTTTCTTTCTTTGCTATAATTAATTAGATAAAGTAAGAAAAGAAAAGCAAAAAAAAAAAAAAAGATAAAGCAAAGTCAAAAGCAAAAGAATAAAAGTAGTACTGGTTCAAAAAAACCGCTTTGTGAAAACTGAAAAGAATAAAAAGAGGACCTCATAAAACAAAGTTAGAAGCAAAAGAATAAAAGTAATATTGGCTCAAAAAGTCGCTAGTGAAAATCAAAAAGAATAAAAAGAGAATCTCATGATTGGGGCAAAAGAAAATGCTTGATAATATAAGAAAAAATTGAGGGAAAAAAACTTACAAAGAATGAGATTCGATCCCTCACCCTTTGACTTTTATAGCACTCCAACACCTATCATAAACCAAAATACCCACCTAACTCTCTGTTATTTAGGTGCTTGCTGATTTATTATATCTTTTTTTTAAATTCTCTATATAACTATACATACTCCGAGTCGAAGTTAATGGGTGCTCGAGCACCCAATTTTTATATGTAAATCCGCCCCTGTCAAAGTTGATTATTGTTTTATATAGATGCGTTATTTTTGCTTTCCCTTTTATCGTAACATGTGATCTTACTATTAACCAGAGATTATGTAAAATCAGATCAATTTACGGTGAAAATTCTTTATTCATTTTCCTTTGTTAATCGTCTCTAACTTTTTATATCTTAATATTGTTGTTTTTTATTATTTTTATATCTTAATATTGTTGTTTTTTTATTATTTTTATATCTTAATATTGTTGTTTTTTTATTATTTTTATATCTTAATATTGTTGTTTTTTATTATTTTTATATCTTAATATTGTAGTTGCCTCAGGAATTTTTGTTTTACCATTTATTCGTAAAAGTTGTAATGCTATGTGGCTGTTGATTTTTAATGCATAATCCGGAAAAATATTACTCACAAATTTAATATTTTGCCTTCTAAATGCATAATTTACGATTGATTTGAAAAGACTTTCTTTTCCTCGAAGACTTTACATAAAATTATGCAATTGAAATTTATAATCTAAAACAAGTTATATGTAAACACTTGTTTAGCGATAATTTAACAATTTCAAACTAAAAAAAGTTATTTAATAAACCATTATGTAATTGAAGTCACTTCAGAACTTCATAATTTAATAGACCATTCTATAATTCTCAAAACAAAAGGTAAGAATTTTACATTTCTACAAATTTACAACAAATTTGATTCCTTCAAATGTAGCTTTGCACTAGTGTAGGTTGAAACTTTGCTATTGCACATGTGTCATGGTCCTAGGCGGAGCTAGAAGCGCGAGGTACCGGTTATCGAAGCGAAGAAAGAGAAACAGAAACAAGAGGTTGTCCACTTCCGACTCAATAGTTCCGAAATTACTATCGTGGTTGTTACCAACGGGGATCCCTCATTTCGAAAGGTTACTAGGCCGACCGTTAGGTCCAAAGCTGTATACCACTGCTATGGTTCGATCGAACCAGTAAATTTAATTTAAGATTTATATTTATACTAAAAAAATTTATTAAATACATATTATAATCTATTAAAATAAATATTTAGCATATCACTGCTTGGTTTTGTCTAGTTCTTATTTTTTATATTCTTGCTAATAGATGAGGTTTTAGCCTCAATAGGAGTTGTAAGGTAAGGTTTAGCTCGGTGGGTGTTTACCTAGGTACTATGCCTTCGGATATAACCTAATGGCTATGAGATTATATGCCCTCGTGAGACTTTGCCGGTAGCTAACCCATGACTCCTCTACATGAGGCTGCCATAAGAGCATTGTGAGGCGCAGAGGAGTAATTATATAGCCAAGGCATAAGGCAACACTAACGAAGCTTTTGTCCCCCTTATTTATTTTTCTGTTGTGGTTTGTTTCTGCTATTAATATAATATTATAATTTGCCAAAAGAAAAAAAAAAGGTATTAACAATTAGGGGGAAGGTTTATGCAAAAGCTATTCACTCAAAAACTTCTATAGACCATTCTGTAATTCTCAAAACTAGA
Organism: Nicotiana obtusifolia; assembly: GCA_002018475.1. NCBI lineage: Eukaryota > Viridiplantae > Streptophyta > Magnoliopsida > Solanales > Solanaceae > Nicotiana > Nicotiana obtusifolia. The sequence goes on from MCJB01042027.1 coordinate 188,060, forward strand.
GGTACGATTTTTATTATTTAATAAACTTACAACTAATTCTGATTCCCTCAAAATAACCGCCAAAATCCCCCCACATAAACCCCACACTCTGCAACAGAAAATGAAAACTTCAAATCGAACAACAATGGCAGCTTCCTTCAATCTACTCTCCTTCTTCATTATTTTCAGTTCACTTCTCTCGTTTTCCACTGCACAAATCACCGGCCCACCACCACCACCACCACCGCAATCCCTCTTAAACGCCGCCGAAACACTCTCAAACTCCGGTTATGTTTCCATGTCACTCACTCTCGAACTCATCTCTGATACCATCCTCTCACGAGCCACCAAACACTCACTCTCACCTTCCGCCCTTACCATCTTCGCTCCACCTGATTCCTCCTTTGTTACCTTCGGTCAACCCTCTCTCTCTCATCTTCTCCTCCATTTTTCTCCTCTTTCACTTTCTCTCTCTTCACTTCAATCCCTCCCTTTTTCGTCCAAAATCCCTTCTCTCTCTCCTTCCAGTTCACTTTACATCACGAGCTTAGCTACTGATCTTCAAATTTCAATAAATAACGTCAAAATCGTCGGGTCTCCGATTTACGACGACGGATATGTCGTCGTTTTTGCAATTGAAGATTTCTTCAGCCAAAATTTCACCCGCCCGAATACAAATCAAAACCCGAATTTCAAATCAAGTCCTCAGTGTATCACATTTGATCCATTTTCTCGGTTTTATGAGGTGTCGTTGATGTTGAGGTCAAAGGGGTACTTAATCATGGCTTCGTTTTTGGAGTTACAGCTAATTGGGTTTTTGAAGATTAATAATGATTCACCGCCATTAAAGTTAACGGTGTTTGCTCCAATGGATGACGCGACTGTTGGGTACGCAGGGGATTTCTCTGAGTATCAGCAGTTATTTTTGAGGCATTTAGTGCCGTGTGTTTGGTATTGGACTGATTTGAATAATGGGACTGAGATTAAGAATTATGTTAATGGGTTTAATATGTTGATTATAAAGGTTAATGATGTGGCGTTTGTTAATGGGGTGGAAATTACGTATCCTGATTTGTATTATAATGATTGGCTTGTTGTGCATGGGTTGCAGAGTGTGATTCCTTTGCCTGATGAGATTGATGAAGAAATGGGTGAAAATTTTGGCAAGGATGAGAGTAATAATGCGGTAAATTTTGATGTTTCTATGGCTCCTGATCACAGTGAATTTTGAGGTAATGCGGTAATTTTTTTTGAGTTTGTTTAGTGCATTATTTTTTATTAATTGATCCTACTTTTTCAAGATTAGTGTGTGTGTGTGTGTTCATAGCCCCTAATCGCTGTGAATTTTGAGGTAATGTGGTAATTTTTTGTGAGTTTTTTTGGTGCATTGTGTTTGATTGATTTTTGCTTTTTCCAGATTAGTGTGTGTGTGTGTGTTTATGTTAGTGTGTGTGTGTGTGTTTCCATAGCCATTGATCGTAGTGAATTTTGAGGTATAATTAACAAGATGTTGCAGTAATTTTGCGAAATTTTATGAATAATTAATCAATTTTTAACCCATTAGTAAACCGGTTTGGTCCGATTTATCAGATTTTGATATTATTGACCGACTTGGGCGTATATGCAAAAATCTTTTTCATTATTATAGCGGATCTTCCAAAAAAAAAAAGACTTTATATCGAATAAAATATATACTTCGACTTTCTTGTGCTAGAACTTTAGCTCGGAAACACAAAAGTACTTTACGCACTTTTTTGAAAAGATCGGGCTCGGAATTATTAGAAGAATTCTTAAGGTCGGAAGAACAAGTGTTTTATTGCCTAAGTTTCATAAAAGATAACTTACCTTTTTCCTTCTAATAACTTTTTGTAATACTTAGTTAACTATAAACGATATTTTTAGTTACGCAAAAATAGTTTAGTGACTATCCTGATACGAAAAATAGTTAAATGATCTTACTAGTTAGAGAAAATTAAATTGTTTGGAACATTGTGTTTGATTCATTCTGCTTTTTAAAAAGATTTCTTTTGTATGTGAATTGATTTTGATATGTTGGTGCTTTTTTTATTTTATTTTATATATCTACAGGTTAGGTTGAATGGTGGAACTTTAGTTGCTGTGGCATTTCGAAACTGGAAAGTATATTGCTGGTTTTGGTAACAATATGGTTTTAGAGTTTAAGTGAATGAAATTGTAGATTTCTGTCTTTTAGTAATGTAAAATAGTTTGACTAGTAAAATTGAGATGTATGTTCAATACCACTGTTGAACTTGAGAATGTTATAATTTTCTGCAATGCCTTAACATTTGCGGTTTTCTATTTTCCGTGTTTTTTCCTTTGACTTTCTCTCTTATTCGCGGAGCAAGAAAACGGGCTTTACCCCAGCTACCGCTATCCTTGGGAAACCAAAAGAGCTACCGAAGGAAAGGGATGGCAGTTGGCAAGGAACTTGATCCTCCAAAAAAAAGGAAAGCCGCGGTCGAACTCTTATTCTGAAAATAAGTCGATCTCTATTTACTCTTTTCCTTGATGCATTAAACAATGATTTTAATCAGATTAGAATTTCTTATTGACTTTTCTTTCCTCCCCCACATCCTATGTAGACCAAGATTTAGTGAAGAAACATAATCAATAACTATTACTACTACGATTCAGTACTAAACAAGTTAGGATCGGCTATCTGAAACCTCACCAAAACATAAAAAAGGGGATAAAAGTGAAAATGGACACAATAAGGATGGTACAAAAAAAAAAATCAACCAATTCAGTTGTGAAGAATACTAGTGCTTAAATAATACGATATTCCATCTTAAGCTGTCTCTATCCAACTAAGTTGCTTTTCTTTAGTTTCTCAAGTTTCCTCCACAATGCTATAACAGTAGCCTCTTTTCCCTCTTCAAGAAGTGCCCGTTTTAGATTATCAAACAAGGGAAGTGGAGATCTGATGCCCATGTCCAGCATCTCTTGAAAGTATCTACAGGCATCATCCAATCTATTCTCATGGCAAAAGCTGTTAATCAATCTCGAAAACATATGCATTCCAGGAAGAACTCCCCTAGCTTTCATCTGATCCCAGACTCGAAGAGCCATATCTGTCCGGTCCTCGTTGCAGAACATCCTCACCATTATCTCGTATGTACTCACAGTCGGTTCGCACCCAGGATCATTGCTCATTTTCTGAAACACCGAATAAGCTTCATTCGTTCTATTGGCTTTTATAAGATGGTGAAGAATAATGTCATATGTTCTGGAATTCGGACCAATCTTACATCTCCTCATCTCATCGACTAACTTATATGCATCATCCATACGCATAGACCAGCAATAAGCTCCCACCATTGCGTTAAATGTGAATACCTCAAGATCAAAATCACTACCCTTATACAGCTCAAAATACTTAAGAGCCTCGACCAACCTTTTCTCCGATCCCAAACCATTTATCAGCATGCAATACACATGAGGGGTCATCCTAATCTTCTTCCTTTCCATTTCGTGTAACAACTCAATCGCCTCATCATACTTCTTAACCTTGCAATGAGCATGGATCATGATTCCATAGCTCACGACATCAGGCTCAATATCATCAGCCTTCATCTCCTGATAAACTTCATTTAGCCTCAACAAATTCTTCTCTTCACCCCAACCTTCTAATAATATAGTATAAGACTTAATATTAGGCTTAAATTTCCCATTATTCTTCCATTTATCAAACACTTCTTGTGCTTTCCCAACATTCCTAGACTTGCTCAATGTATCAAGCAATCTATTAAAATCTTGCAACTCAACAAACAATCCATATTTTTCCATCCTCTCAAATGCCTCGATAGCTTCTTTAACCTTCCTAGCACGAGCATATCTCCGTGAAATAAGTGCAAATGCCTCTTTACACAACAACCCTTTCTTCTTCATCTCATCAACCAAAATCCAAACCATTTTAAACTGTTTGATCTTTCCTAGAGCTTCAATCAACCCATGATAACTCTCTGAAGTATGCACGAAACCGTTCTGTTTCTCGGACCAACGGAAAAAAGACAATGCTAAGACCCCAGAATTGCTGAGCTTCTTTACAACCTCCTCAACTAATAAAGGATTCACATTTACTGAAACAGAACTCAAAGCATCAGCTACACCTTTCGTCGAACAGGTGGTGTTCAATAAAATTTTGCAGATTCTTTCTGCTTCTTGTTTAATTAGTGCATTTTTGGGATTTGAGTTTTGGTTATTAGCATTAAAAGAGGCATGGATATTCACTGAATTGTAATGAATTTGAAAAAATGGCAATAATTTGTGAATTGGGTGTCCATTTGTTATGGGTTTTGTGGGGTTGTGAAGTGAAGGAATTAGGGCTTTAGGGGTTTTAGGTATGCGGCTGAGGGATCGGTGAACACTCATTTTTGGGGATGAATTTTGAGTGACAACTGTGTAAAGAAATCGAATTGTAGAGCGTTTGGGGGGAGTAAGCGAAAATTGTTAATATCTTTATCTTGCCTTATAAACAATATGATTCTAAGGACAAAAGGCATGTCAAATCTAATTGAACTTGAATTGTCTAAAGCTTTATTCCTTCCGTTTTAATTTATGTGAATTTTTTTTTTAATTTTTGTTAAAAAAATAATCTATTTTTATATTTGAATAAAATTTACGTTTATACAATAATTTAAGCTTTATTTTTATATACAAATTCACATAAATTGAAACGAAGGGAGTATTATGCTTCTTTTGTTATGGCCTATAGTCCAACTGTGAATCTTTCATGTCTCCTCTTAAACTTTCTTGCTTGACAAAAAATATTTGAAACCTTAAGCCTAAAAATAATTATTGATTCTCCATGTTTAATTAAGTATGACGAGGGGTACCTTTAATTTATCTGTGCATTAAAAATGTGGCTTAATGGTCAATGAAGTTGGTTAAGAATTATGCAGTATTAGATTTAAATTCTAAGGATGCTAAAATACTAAGTAATTTCTTCTCATATGTCCAAATTTTGGTGGGCAGAGTTATCAAGTATATAGCAGGTACCTTGTGCAATTAGTCGAGGTGTGTCAAGTAACAGATATCTCGTGTAATAAGTGGAGGTGCACGCAAATTGATCCGAACACCACGAACTATTTTAGAAAAAGGACGGCGTTCGTTTGTTAGCTTAGTAAGGAGTTAGAGAAGGTAAAAAGAATCCAAATTCCATTAATCCTGTAATTTGAAATACAAGATCGGTGGGAATGGAAACGGTTGTCCTTTTGCTTTTTATTTCTTCTGAAAAGGAAGAAAGTTTTGTTGTTGGGTTAAACAAAAACAGATTCTCTTGTTTGGAGTCAAGAGAGCAATTGTTCCTTTGAGTTAAACAAGAAAATATTTTCTAATGTTTTCGATAAATGGATCTTGGGCCTAATTGAATCTCAAAAGAGGGCTGCTGCTACCCCCCGTTACTATGGCTACCCCCACCGCTGGTGTGTCCCCAACCTCGACCTCCACCGCCGGAGTTACGGCCATTGCCATTGCCTGAATATCTCCGGCCACCGTTCTTGTCTTTTTGTTGCTTTGGATCCCTCGAATGACCCGTAGGCTCAGAAGTCACCTGAGTATCATCAGCTGACGCGGCTATTACTGCCGATGCGGAGCCCAACACCCCTTCCTTGGCCATCCCCGCTTCTTCTAACGTAAGCATGGACCTAGCAAAGGTCCATTTATCATGGTATCAGAGGCATGTTCATCCCAAATATTATTACCGATGTTGGCCCCCATTTATGTTGTACACGCTCCAGAGTGCAGGCCTGGGCGTGAGGGGTGTGTTGAGTTGTCCCACATCGGTGGGATTTGAGGTCATTGGTCTCCTTATATGATCCTGTGCAATCCTCATCTCATAAGCTAGCTCTTGGGATTGAGTTAGGCCCAAGGTCCATTTATCAATTTTGACAGGACAAAACACATTATGTTAATACCATAAACATCACATAAATTTTTGAACAGATTAATCCTTTTTTAAAAAAAATGAAATTAATGAAAGCCATATAAAAATCTGTATTTGTTAAGAATGATGATTTTGACATAATTGAGGTGTAATCAAACTTTGTTCCTACAAACAATTGTACAGTTCAGAAAATTCGACTCTACAATTGTATATAAGAACCATAGTTCATTTTTAGTTTTTTTCTTTATTCTTCATTCACTCACTTTTCCATTGATTCAGATAAAATCAGTGTTAATCAAATTACAATTGATTAAATCAGTGACATATAAATTGCATCTGGACTGCATGTGCACATGTTTTTAATAGTCAGGGGACTATTAATTCTCTAGGTTAAACATAAATGATGATTTCGATTCAAAGCTTAAATCCAAGTGACTATTTTGAAGATTTTTTGGTTCAACAAAGAATCGCATAAGTCTTATTCCGTAACTGCGATTTATCAGTCGCAATCTTTTAATACGATTTATAAGTCGCATTCAACGAGCCTCTGTATGGTGTAGCCTAACGGTTAATAATTTGCATGAAAACCACGTAATCTAGCATTCAAACATCAGCAAATTTTTTTCTTATTCCCATTCGTCTAAGCCTTGGTATGTATTCGCCGTTATTCCAATACCTGTAATTGCACCAATCTTGTTGATCCCTTATAAATCGTTAAAAACCAACCCGTGTCTGGTAATGTTTACTTCAATATCCAAACGCCTAAAATTTTCTCTCAATCACAAAAAAAGAGATACATACAACAGAAGAAAAGAAGCCCAAACAATCGCTCGAAGATCCAAAACTAGTTACCTAGATAGCATTTTACCAGATTTCTACAGAACAAAAGCATAGGTACCAACCTGAAAACAACGAAAATGTACGATAACTTGGTTCAAATAAACCTCAATGGATCTAATTAGACTGCATGTAACACAATGTCAAGTGATGATAAAACCTCAAAACGGCGTACATGTACTAGAAAATGTGAATACTCATTAATGCCTTAAAAAATGAAAACTATAGATGTGGTACAGTGGGAGATTCCTCTTATTGCGCTGGGAGACAGTATATGGCGGCTCTACAACTAATTCGTATGAAGGCCACAGCCCAACGGCGTGCTTCTTCAACTTGCAATGTCAAAATGAACACTGAAGAAGCCCATAACTAGAACAAATCTCCCAAAAAAGAATGTCGACCAAAAATGCATCTAAGCTGAAACTACGCAAACCTGGTGATCAACTCAGAGCCACTAGAGATAATGGACATTCAAGTCATACTTTGCTCGTCATCTACATTGATTTGATTGTGAGCTCAAATCTTGAAGCAGTCTTTGTACAGAATCCCCTAAGTTTTTCACTTGAGGTCCAGGCTTCAAAACGTTGACATCACCCCATCGCGAACAAGGATCCATCCTCCAACTCTTTCGACCCGTGCACCATGCGCCTGGGGTGACCCTATTATGGCTACGTTTAAGGATATTCTGATCAATCATGTCAAGTACTGTCTCGTCTTTATTAAACTGTCTAGCAAATGCAGCTCCACTTTGCGCCATAAGATCGTAATCTGAAGTGTTAAGGAAGAGGGGCTCCATCTTAGGGGGGTTATCCCAGACCATATATCTCATATCACTATTAACTGTTGTATTCTTAAACTCCAGTGAATTGCAAACAACGGAATGGAAATAGACTTCTTGTGACAATACTGCATTAGTAAAATACATTAGAAGGGTTCTTGGAAGGTTGTCCCATCCAAAAACACAGAACTCGAGAAATGGTCGACTCAAGATAACCCAAGGAGAGCCTGTAATTGATTAAATAAGTATATCAGTTAGTCATCAATTCAAAATAAATATGTAATCTATAAATCCATCAGATAGTAATATGAAGAACTCTACCAGTAAAAACTTGGAAAGCCTCAGGCATCGGCCGCTTTTCGGTCGCATAAAAAATTTGCGTCTTCCGTGCTAGGTAAAGCCCTGGATCAACTACAATGGGCTTTACACGTTGACCCCTACAATTCCATTGAACAAAAAAATTATTCAAGTTCTTGGATATATCATATGTATATGTTAATAACAAAAAGAATTATAAATACAAGATTTTGCATACTCTTTCCATCCAAGGTCGCTGGTGTGATCAATGAAATTTAGGTCTCTGCTAACAGATGAGAGGACATGAGATAAGTCTGAAAGCAGAGTAGAAACAATGCCGCAGTCAGAAAAAATGAGCAAGGATGTCAATTAATAGATATTATGCAATCATTATGAAGGCAAGCAGGAGCTAGTATCGAAATTTGTAAACAACTAGGCAAATATTCGACCAGACATAGAACTGGAGGTCAATCCTTATCATTCAGCATATATCAGTAGGCTATAATGGCCATTTAATTAAGCACAGTCGCATATTCTTTCTTCGTAAAACCCCCATTCAAAACTTGTATTTTAAAAGATATTGTACAATTTCTTGAACCTACCCTACTATCCTCCACAACCATCCCATCCCACAAAAAAGAGGAATTACTCCCTCTGTTTTAATTTATGTGACACACTTTCCTTATTAGTCCGTTACAAAAAGAATGACATATTTCTATATTTGGAAACATTTTAACATAAAATTTTTTATTTTATCCATTTTACCTTTAATTTGAAGCTTTATAGCCATATGAACCAACAAAGCTTTTACCTTTAAGCTTTTAGGACCAACAAAGTTTTTTTCTTAAACTTTGTGCCGAGTCAAACTACGTCACATAAATTGAAATAGAGGGAGTATTATTTTATCCCCTTATCAGCTAAATAGTTCAAGAAAATTGCAGGAATACTCATTTTATCCCCTTTTCTTTCAATCAATAGATCAATCAATTGGGCCTCAATCTCAAACATAGTTGGGAATATTCAACTGGGCTTGATTCCTGTTTGCGAAAGTTATGACTTTCTTTTCAGCTATTACACAAGCTCAAAATGAACCATTAGCAAGAACCAATCGAGACTACTGTTATGTACTTGGCAGGTCTTTTGAAATTGAATTAAGATCATAAAATTAAAGCTACTTTAAGAACTTATGTCCAATAGTTATTTGGCAAATAACTTTTCTGCACATGCCTTCTACAATTAGGTGCATTACAGATATTTAAATTGACACGACTGACAAAAACGAAACTTCCATCACAAGGAACAGGCCTACCACCAAACTTTAGCAAATAAGCAGGACATGTAGATTTTTACATCCTTCGTGCACCCAAGAGCTAGGAAAAGAATATGAACTCTAGCTTAGTTTTGATAGCTCTAATATAAATATAATACTCAGCAAATTAGGTCAAAACGGCACAATAAACTCTTGCTGCATATGAACTGGTTTTTCTGAAAATATATTTAGATTATTGGTCAATCAATTATCGTGCCATCTTATTTTGAGTGAAAGCGAGTGACCAACATCTCACTAGAGGAGCAGAACTACAAGCAGAACATGCAAAATCCAACCAAATTATCCTGACTAGTTATTCCACAAAGAGAACTAAACCAATCAGATAGCACAAGAACGAGAACTGTCATATAATTACACGGACACTAATTAATAGATCTTTTTCTGACTTTAGTCACCACTCATATACCAGAAAAACACAATGTTCCATGTTGAATGAGCTTTATCCAGAAAGTTAACCACAAACCTAAACTACACTTAGAGACAAATTTCACTACTGGACACTAATCCAGTTGGCAACATAACATAAGTCAATAATACAACTGAGATCCAAAATTCAAAATTTCAATCTTCACACACAGCTCATATTTGAACAACAACCCAGTTGAATCCCACAAGGGGGTGTTTGGGGAGGGTAGTGTGTACGCATACCTTACCCGAAGCTGAGGTTGTTTCTGATAGACCCTCGGCTCAAGAAAGAGAAAAGACAGCTCATATCTGAACCTTAAATAAAAATTCAAACCCTACAAACAGCTCCTATTTGGAAAGTTAATTCATCCATAGAAACAAAAGATAGGAACTTTAGGCAAAACTATGAGTCTCAAAATTAAAAAACCCGTGAATCTTTTCAGCAATTTATGAGCTTCTACTTTAACAATTAGTCAAAAACAAACACAATTATGAACAAAACAATAACCAATTAAGCTGGAGCAAAAACTGAAATAGCTACACATACCATCTTGAGTAATCAAAGGATAATCAGAGGCACTTAGATTAACAAACCAATCCCATCCACCATCCATCTTCAACAAAATCGCGATCGCCCTAAGCATTGCTGCTATATTAGTTGAACCCATATAAGTAACTGGATCAGGCTTTCCAACTACATCTACATTCCCAAAAGCCTGAATTACAGGCACAGATTTCACTAACATCCCAAGTTTCCTCCTTTCTTCTTCACTCCCATCTACACCAATGTGCAACAAGTACCTATTCCTAGGGTGATACACAGCTAACAAAAGCCTAAAAATCCTATCACTATCACCTCTTCCGCCTGAAATGTAGTATCCAAAGGCCGGGGGATGACCCGGCCCGTGATGCACAGGAGTAGCAAATCTCCTGTGCAATGAAAATGCATAGTTAGATGAGCTAAAACCTGAAATTGAAGACAAGAATATGAGAAATGATATAAAGGCTGCACAAAACAGTGCATATAGCCATTTTTTCTCAGCTCCCATCTTATAGCATGGGGGAAGAAATTTGGAAAATTATCAAGATTGAAACTTTGTCCAAAATCCTGATCTGGGGTAGGATTCTTTTGTGAAAAAAATGATTTCTGGTATTATTCGGTTTAAGAATCTTTAGCTAAAAATGGGTTTTTTTGAGATCCCCTTAAGAAATACTAATAAATTTCCTCAAGATCAAGAATTTTATCTCAAAAAATAAGTTTTTTGAGATCTTTGATACAGTGAAAATAATTCACTTAAATCAAGAAACTCTTCTGACAAATTCCGTTTCAAAATGGCATATATCATGGGAAAAAATACTCAGAGAGTATTTTTCTGATATGGGAAAACCTGGAAATTATGGAAATTTTCCTGATTTAGGATTAGGGTTTGAAGCAGGTGGGTATATAAGTTCAAAAAGAAGATGAGAAACAAAGAAAAGAGTAAGATCAGAAATGGAAGCAAAGTTTCTTCTTTTTAATTTTTCAAGAAATAGATATGGAAACTAATATCATTCCTATTTTGATCTACTTGACTATGCAAATAAAATTAGCAGTAGTAGTACTATTTGTAATAGAGGATTTAATTCCGTTACTCGCATATAAGAGCGTGGGAACACGATAAGGAGGATTGGATAGAGCTGTGTTAATGACGTGCTTAGGTAGAGCGTGGGAGTGTGATGAATCTGAGCTATATTCTATTATTGTCACAGGTGAATTTATTCATCTGCTTTTGTTGTCTTGGCTTTTGTTAGAACTTTGGGAGTTGGAGAGCTTAAAATAAACTTTATACTATTTTGTCGTGTTTCTTTTTTACACGCCGCTTAATATATATTAATTAAAAAAAGAATTAGATTATTTTATTTTTATTTATATCTTAAGATATAATTTCTCTTTATTGAATATTTATTCTGTCTATTTATGTGTTATTTTCATCTTCAAAAATAATTATTACTAAGAGAAAAAATAAGAAAAAAAATTAATTTTGTCTTGAACTTATAAAATGACAAATAAATTTGAGAAAACTATTTTTAGTAATCACGACTTTTAATATGAGACGGAGGGAGTATTATTTTATTAAATTGGAATTCTCCGTGCCTAACATTGGTCGTTTGGTTGGAAATAAGTTATCTCATGATTAATTATTTCACGATTAGTTATCCGGGATAACTAATTCCGGGATTAGTTATACTATAATTTTATTTCAATAAACATGAGATAAACTCATCTCAAATCTAATCCCGAAATTAATTATCTATTATCTCTCGTCCCAAACGAGCCTTTCAAATTCCAATAGTTCATTTCTTGATACAGAATATCTTGCCCCCTTAGTTGCCTTAACAGGTTTGCTTGGTGTTTGATTAGTGAGTTCTGAATATTGAATGCTTAAATTAAAAAAATCAAACTAATGTATTTAATTATCAAATTAATTTTTAGCATTTATACTTTAAGATCGATTGTTGTCCTAGACTTATGTGTTTGTATTTAGTATGACATAAGTTATTGTTTTGATAAATATTTTTAAAAAATATTTATTTTTTAAAAAGTATTTCTAGAATATGCATACCGGTGTACAACATGGTGTCAAAAGCATATATAAAAAACTTGACTTATATTTCACTGTCAATCCGTCACCCATTATTAAAAAAGAATTTTACGTACTTAATCATGATAAGATGATCGCACAAGCTATAACAGCTTTTCACTTTATAGCAAAATATATTTTTTCTAAAACTAATATTTGGTAATCAAATAACAGAAAATTACGATTAAATTTTCCATCATAACAAAACACATATAATATATCTTTCATTTTTTCCTTAAAAATATTCATTATTTTCGTAAAATACGAGTCAAAAATGTTCTATAGTTCTAATTAAATCGTCAAGATTCTTAGTTAACTTTTAACCTGAATGGATCAGCTAACATAATTATTGACTAATTAAATAATTAATCTTCTCAGTGGTACCATGTGCCTAATTTTAGCCCCCCAATAACTCCAAGTTAGGTTTACGAAAAGAATGGGATTTGTGTTCCTAGCGGCTAGCATCGTACAAATTTCCAATATTTAATATATATATATATATATATATATATATATATATATATATATATATGATAAATGAGTCTTGGGCGTAACTCAATCCCAAAAGTTAGCTTATGAGATGAGGATTGCCCAAGATCATATAAAGAGCTCAAAAACCTCAAATCCCACCGATGTAGGACAACTCAACACACCCTCTCACGCTCAGGCCTGCATTCTGAAACGTGGATAACATAATGGTGGCCCAACATCGGTATCAATAACTGGGATGGGTCTGACTCTGATACCATGATAAATAGACCTTGGGTCTAACTCAACCCCAAAAGCTAGCTTATGAGATGAGAATTGCCCAATACCATATAAGAAGATCAAAGACCTCAAATCTCACCGATGTGGAACAACTCAATAATATACAATTATATTTACTGAAGCGAATATTTTTAGAGTTCGTGAAGTTTAAGAAATGTGGGAGTTATTAATTAATTTAGGATGTCAAAAAGACATCTGCTTGAACAATTTCACAAACATAGTTTGCCAAAAAAAATAAAATAGAGTGTTTATGTAACTCTGTTTAAGCTGTTTTTTCTAAATTAAAAAAACTTAATCTTTTGACTTTTTCAAACTTAATTTTAAAAATCTTTCAATAATTAATTTACAAAAATTCAAAAATGTGAAAACAAGCACATTTTAAAATAATGAAAAATAGGCAAAAAGTAGAAAGAGGATAAAGAAACCGATCGAGTTGATATTATTATAAATTAGTTTTTGGCTGAAGTAAAGTTATAGATTGCCTTTGCCATATTTCAAAAAAGTAAAGACAATGAATGTAAGGCTTTGACTAATGAAGGGAGTCGTAGATTACGTAACAATATGGAAAAAATCGAAGTCTTCCACCCTATTGTCAAAAGTTAGGAAGAAAAAGAAATAAAGAATGATGATAATGTATAGTCGTTCTTAAAATTTATATATATATATATATATATATGTATAAAATCGGTATATTATATATAAAAATTATATAAATTTTCTATACTGTTTCGATTATTAAATATAAATAATTTTTGACACAAATTAAAAATGATAACACCCCAACAAAAATAAAAAGAATAAGAGAAAGAGTTCCTTGGTATATGAGCATCTCTTTTATGTTATCTCTCACTCCTCTCTCATAATAATAAGTAGTAGTATTTAAAATAAAATTTTCATGTGTAAAAAATTATGAATACCTTAACCCCTCAACTTTTTAGATTTGAAAAAATAATATTTTCATAGTCATTTGGAAGAGACAATGAATTCTCTTGGTCTTAAATTGACGGCCATAACGTATGGGTCAAAATCTGTCCTAAAATATTTAAGTTAAGACGACATCAAATGAAGAGTCCTCGAGTCGTCATCAGGCAACGTCGACCAGAAAACAACAAGATTCATGGTCGAGATGTCAATAATGGTCGAGGTCGAGCACCGTTGACGAAGATGTAACGGGTAGTTTTCGAAATAAGATATTAAAGAAAATATTATATTGGATATTCTCTACACTTGTACTATTTGGGTTTGTTAGGAAAATATCTCATACAAATAGAAAAAAGACAATGGTGTAAAGGGAATATTCATTTTTGGATAAAAACAAGCTTTTGATAAAAGATTATCTCTCTCTTACTAAGATACAAACACTCCCTTTTCATCAAGATTATTGCTTAATATTATTCTACACTTTCCCATCAGATCCGAGAATAATTCAAACATTCTAGGATTTGTCTGTCACTCATCACTATCAGGGGAGACAATCATCTAGTTCATCCTTTATTTGGTGAATCACTTCTCCTATTTACTTAAATGCCATTTATTGTTATTTATTGCTAGTTATCGCTACATTATTGCTCATATTTTTTGGAACAGTTAATACATATCGTTGTCAATCCACCACTAGATCTGCCTAACACTTGTCACGTTTACGGAACTCATATCCAGAAATATTATTATTAACTAAGTTTAACCCATTATTATCTAAACTCAACTGTTTTAACCAAAAGTTATAATTTTTTGGTCGAACAATTTAGCGTCGTCTGTGGGGGTTTCTTAGTTAATCTTTTAGTTTCCTCTAGATCTATGACCAACACGTCCTTACCGTAAAAAAACAAAAAAAGAGAAAGCAAAAAACAAGATCTCCTTTATTTGTATGAACAAAATCTTAACATGGAAGGTACCGAAAAGAAAGGACGAGAATAATGAGCGCTCTCTCAACTAACCTCATGAATATCATCAACAAGCTGCGAAACGCCAGATGAAGGTGCAATGCCCAATGCCTCCCCTAGGCGAGATGCGTCACTGCCTCCTCACTGTAGCATCACAAAATCCCTTGGTAAGGAAGCCTCCACATCTATGGGGGAGGAGATGCCCCCAGCTACTCCTCGAAGCATGGCTAACTGACACGCTAACCAGTGTCCTCAACAAGCCCGCCGGAGACGTGACTACAAAAAATGCAAGGACTTGAACTATGCAACCAGCGGATGAACAGTGCAACCAACTCCCTCCTCCTCCAACGACATGTATTACTCACAATATCATTAACAGTGCAGGTGACAATGCCCTTGCAGCCATTTTGGAAAGGATGGAGAAATGGAGAACGAGAACAAGGTACTCTGAGATCAAATGAAAGAGCACCAGGAAGGGTCGATAAAATATCGGGCGCCCCCAAGCTGTTGACAAAGAGAGACGCCCGCCGGTTCGCTGAAAAGTCGTAAAGTGCTGATGCGGCCCCCATTCCATACCAAAATCCTTTAAAATGTCGCGCTATCTCAGGATATATGATGGCACGACTGACCTTGAAGATCACGTGACTCACTACGTCACCACCGTGAAGTGCAATTACCTCGCCAAAGAATAAGTGCCTTCCATTTTGCTGAAAAACTTAAGTGAGACCCTCACAAGAGGAGCGCTAACATGGTATTCACAACTACCAGCGTGTTCCATTAAAACTTTTGAAGAGATGGCCGACAAGTTTGTAACGGCCCGTGCTGCGGCCAAGAAGGCCGAGGCGAGAGTTAACGACATATTTGCTATTAAACAGTCTCTGGGAGAGAGATTGAGGGACTTCCTCGTCTAGTTTCAACTAAGTAACGATGACCCTGCTGAATGTATCGGAAGGAATGGCGGTCGCAGCCTTTCAAAACGGGCTGAACAGGGATGGATCGAGGGCGACAAGAAAGTTATTAAGTCGATTGATGAAGTACCTTCCGACCACTTAGGACGAAATACACGACGCATATTGCGCCGAGTCCGAGCAAATGAGGACGACATCAATGGACCAACTCATAGACTGACCTCGGTATAGGCCGAATCCAGAAAAGACCGAAGAAATGATAGCAGAAAAGATCTCGTAGCTCCACGATCTAACAGGGAACAACATTAACTGTATGTCAGGACGATTGTTGCGCCCTCCTCCCACCACGAGGAAGGACCGCCTAGACCAAGGACTGGGACTCACTGAAATAAAAGAGGTATGCCCCCTTTATTATCTGCTTACAACTTTTGTGTGTCACCTACAGAAATAGTCTATGCCCTAGAGAATCTCGGATCAAAGGTAAAGTGGCCGCAAAAGATGAGGTCAGATTCGAGCACCAGAAAGTCAGACGCCTTTTCCTAGTTCCATCAATAACGAGGGCACAAAAATGAAGATTGCATCGCCCTAAGGCATGAGATCATAAACATGTTCCGACAAGGACACCACAAAGAGTTGCTGAGTGACTGGGGAAAGACCAACTTTTCCATAGAAAGCGAACAACACCAAGGACCGCCGAAGCCGCCCTCACCGGCTCGTACCATCCACATGACATTGGCAGTGGCAATGATGCTTCCATCAACAGCCGCTACCCACAAGCTAAAATGATCAATCACCCACGAACAGTATGACGAACTCGAAGAGAGTATCATCTTCAATAAGTAAGATACCAATGGTTTGGCGTTTCCTCTCTATAATGCCCTTGTCATCACTTTACGAATTTTAGATACTGATGTGAGACGCATTATGGTAGATAATGGAAGCGGCACGTGCATTATCCATCCTCGAGTACTTGCACAAATGAAGCTCGAAGATAAGATAGTGCCGCATTGCATCATGCTAACTGGTTTTAACAATGCAGTCGAGCGAACATCTGGTGAAATCACACTCCCCGTTTTAATTGGTGGCGTCACTATGGAAATCACATTCCATATCATGGACCAAGACACGGCATACAACACCATAGTAGGGTGATCATGGATACACACCATGAGAGTCATCCCTTCCAGTTTATACTTGGTCATCAAGTTCCCGACTCTGTGGGGAATATTCAATATACGAGGGGAGTAACGCATATCCTGGGAATGCTACTGCATCACCCTAGACAGTATGGTCACTCAACAAAAGAAAGAAAAAGAAAAAGAGGCATAACAATGGTAGAGGTCTGCATGTGACAACAGTAAGGATGTCATCAGAGACCCCGATATGGTCGAAGCTACAGGTTCAACCATAGAAGACCTCGACCCCGTCCAATTAGACCTCAACGACCACGGTAAGAAAGCTTACATCGGCTGTAAACTTCAAGAACCAGGTACATTCCGTCAATTCTTAGCAACTAACGCAAACTTGTTTGCTTTCAGCCATTGCTGATATGCCAGGTATCCCAAAGGAAATTGCCATGCACAAACTAAAGGTCGACCCATTCCACCCCCCCGGTAAGCTAGGTCAGACGTAAGTTCAACTCCGCAATTAACGACGCGGTACGTGAAGAGGTAGAAAAATGGTTGGAGAATGGCTGCATCAGGGAGTCGAAGTAACCCCAATAGGTCGCCAACGTGGTCATGGTAAAGAAGAAGAATGAGAAATGGCGGATGTGCATGGATTTCACAGATTTGAACAAAATATGCCCCAAGAATCCGTTCCCATTACCCCATATCAACCAACTCATCAATGCAGCAGCGGGGCACGAACTAATAAGCTTTCTAGACACCTATTAAGGTCATAATCAAATCCTCATGGAAGAAGAGGATCAGGAAAAAACCATATTCATCACCCATCAAGGGACGTACTGCTACAGGGTCATGCCTTTCGGGTTAAAGAACGCGCGAGCGACTTATCAAAGGAAAGAAGATCACATCGACCATCTGAGAGAGACTTTCCACATACTCAGGCAATACAAAATGAAGTTGAACCACAAAAAATGTGAATTTGGCGTGGCCTTAGGAAAGTGTCTAGGTTTCCTGGTATCACAGAGAGGGATCGAGGTCAATCCTGACCAACTCAAAGCCATCGAGGGGATACCGGAACACTTGACCACTAGAAAGTAGGTTTAAAGGTTGACTGGCCGGATCGCCGCCCTGTCAAGGTTCATTTCATGATCATCAGATAGATGTCATAAATTATTTGCGGTACTCAAGAAGGATAACAGCCTCCAATAGACTTCGGAGTGCGTCCAAGCCCTAAAGGAATTAAAAGCATACTTGTCATCGCCACCACTACTTTCAAAATCAGAGCCTGGAGAACGTCTCCTCATTTATCTCGATGTATCTGAAGAAGCTGTGAGCGCAGTCGTGGTTCGAGAAAACAAAGGTATGCAATCCCCCACCTATTATATTAGCAAAAGATTAGTCGACACCGAAACGAGGTAACCTCACCTCGAAAAGCTGGCCCTGACCTTGGTCGTAGCTTCACGAAAGCTTAAACCGTATTTCCAATGCCACCCCATCTCGGTCGTCATGACTTTCCCCCTTAGAAGCATTTTTCATAAACCAGAGCTATCGAGAAGGCTGGCCAAATAAGAGATCGAGCTGAGCGAGCAGGATATCACGTACCAGCCGCGAACAACGATAAAGACATAAGTGCTCGCTGACTTCGTCACCGACTTCAACGCAAAAGAAATGCCCGAAGTTGAAAGAGAAACCTCTCACACTTCCCCCAAAACACAAGACCTCTGGGTCCTGTACACCGATGGCGCGCCCAACGCGTCAGGGTCTGGACTAGGACTCATACTCTAAGTCCCAACTGGCGAGGTAATCCGCCAGTCCATAAGATTCCCGTATATGACTAACAATGAGGCCGAGTATGAGGTCGTAATTGCAGGTTTGAGGCTAGCACTCAAGTACGGGGCAAAACGGTTAAAACTACGTTATGATTCCCAACTCGTAGTCAACCAAGTCACAGGGACTTTTCAAATCAAGGAACAAAGATTGCAAAAGTATCAGATTGAAATTTGCAAGCTGCTGCCCAAGTTCGATGAATATCAACTCGACCAAATTCCGCGGGCGCAGAACGATGAGGCAGATGGCCTTGCTAAGCTAGTCGTAGCCACCAAAAACATTATAATTGGAGATAGAAGCGCAGTCCACCTCCTCAACTCGTCGCTAGACCAAGTTGATGTAAGAACCATAAACTTAACTTGGGATTGGCGAAATCGTATTATTACATATTTTCAAGACGGCACTCTCCTAGGTGATAAAAAAGAAGCCAAGAAACTGAGGATGTAGGCAGTCAGGTACAGTATCATCTACAATGACCTGTATAATACGGCGACCCTTTGGCAAAATGCTTGGCCTATACCAAACATGGCGCGTCCTTGAAGAGACACGAGGGCCAATGTGGAGCTCACTCCGGCAATCGGGTTCTGGTCAGATGCCTCATACGGGCAGGATATTACTGGCCCACCATGAAAAAGGAGACTGCAGGCTCTGTAAAAAAATGTGAGCAATGCCAAAAGTATGCTCTGATGATCCACCGAGCAGGCAAACAACTCCACTCGATCACCCTACCTTGGTCGTTCATCAAATGGGGAATGGACATCGTGGGCCCCCTCCCGACAGGGCGAGGTAACATACGATTCCTTTTGGTTTTAACTGACTATTTTTCTAAGTGGGTGGAAGCAGGAGCATTCGCCCAAATACGTGAACAAGAAGTAATCACCTTTATATGGAGGAACATCATATGTCGGTTCGGCCTCCCCAAAGAGATCAGCTGCGATAATGGACCCCAATTTATGAAAAAGAAAACCACTTAAAAGGATACTCTCGACACCATACTACTCCACAGGTAACGGGCAAGCGGAGTCCTACAACAAGTCGATACTGAACATCATGAAAAAAAGCTTGAAGACGCCAAGGGACTATCACCGGAAATATTACCAGAAGTACTGTGGGCTTATCGAACAACTCCGAAAACGAGCACAGGAGATACACTCTACTCTTTGGTCTATGAGACCGAGGTAGTAATACTAGTAGAGGTCGGTGAGCCCAGTCTAAGGTATTCCCATTAGAGCGGTACAAGCAACGATGATGGCCAAAAACAGGAACTCGACGAAGGGAGGGATATGGCCTACATAATGATGATGCCCCAAAAACAACAAGCAGAACACCATTATAACAAGAAGGAAAAGGTCAGGCCGCTCAAAGTCGGGGACTACGTGCTTAAAGCTAGAACACAAGCGAGTAAAGACCCACGGGAAGGCAAACTAGGAACAAATTGGGATGGCTCGTACAGAATCACAGCAAAAGCGAACAAAAGGTCATTCCTACTAGAAACAATGGAATGAAAGCTACTACCAAACAACTGGAATATTACCCACCTCAGGTACATCAACTTTTAAGAGAAAAAGTGTCCCCCAAGTCATACTCTTTTTTCCTTCACTTAATTTTTGTCCTAACTGGGTTTTCTCAAGGAGGTTTTTAACGAGGCGACGAAGGGAACACATCAAGTCGAAGTAAGCAAAGACGGGAGGGGGATGGTTAGTTCATTGCTCGACTGCTCAAGCACTCTCCAGGTAAACCAATGAAGGAAATAGATAGACTGGAACTGGAACGCCAGCCAACGCCCGAAAATTTGTAAATTTCTCCAAGTGTATGATCAAAGCAACAATGCTTGAAGTTTATTATTATTTATCCAAGTGTACGACCAATGAAACAATGATTAAAGTTTATGGTTTCGACAAACTTTGCACTTATCAGAACATCTTTCTAAATTCAGATTATGTTCGACCTTGCTCGAACTAACAACTACCGGCCCTCGGCCGAAATTGAATTCAGGTTATGTTCGACCTTGCTCGAACTAACACCTGCCAGACTCGGCCATAATTAATTTAGGTTATGTTCGACCTCACTAGAACAAACGCCTACCGGCCTTAAATCATAATTAATTTAAGTTATATTTGACCTCGCTCGAACAAATACCTACCGGCCCTCGCCCATAATTAATTTAGGTTATGTTCAACTTCGCTTGAACAAACACTTACCGAAACTCGGCCATAATTAATTTAGGTTATGTTCGACCTCGCTCGAACAAAGACTTACCGAAACTCGGCCATAATTAATTTAGGTTATGTTCGACCTCGCTCGAACAAACACCTACCGGTCATCGGCCGAAATTGAATTCAGGTTACATTCGACCTTGTTCGAGCTAACACCTATTGGCCTCGGCCATAATTAAGTTAAGTTATGTTCGATCTCGCTCGAACTAACACCTACTAGCCCTTGGCCGCAACTAAGTTCAAGTATGTTCGACCTCGCTCGAACAAAGAAACATAAGTAAAAAACACGCAAGTGTAAAAAAACTAACCAAAGAAAAGGAAACAAATGCAGAAAACAATATGAGAATTCCATATTCATACTTAAACATTTTTTTACAAAAGCTCGTGAAGACGCCTACACAAAATACACAAACTTACAACAAAATGAAGAAAGTAGAAGAAAAACTACTGATCGCTGCCATCGGCCCCTTTAGTACCATCGCCTTGACTACTTGGGCCATCTTGATCTCCCCCTTCATCATCACCACCGCCCCTAGGTTATGCAGCATCTTACCAGGTGTTCTCTTCAAGCTGGTCCACGTCCCCGTCCCCCTCATTGTCACCAGCCTCAGGTGTGGCGGGATCATATCCACAGGTGACCCGAGCCTCGCGGGCTTTAATGCGAACATCATCAAGGGCAGCCACAGAAACAGACCCCACCTTATACAAATCGCGGAACACATCCAACTGAGCTTCAGCATGAATTCATTCCTCGTACAAGTCCCTGGGAATGTTTAGAAAATTTGAAGTGAGAGAGGATGACGGTTGCGCGAGCAGTTGAGCCTTCTCAGCCTCTAAGGCGGCCACCTGGTCCTGAAGGAGGGAATTGTCTTTTTCCAGCTCTCCGATCCTCTCCTCCAATCTATTTTCTTTTGCCTTCGCCGTATATTGGTCAATCTCCCGCTCGGCCCCGAGAGTCCTATTCGCCAACTCTAACAACTTCGACTTCTCCGAGCCTCCAAACGGGAAGACTCCGCCTTTTTCTGCTCGTTCTGTTTCTTAGTAACCTCGCCATGAAGAACCTCAATTTGTAGGCGGCACTCTTCCAATTGCCTGTGCAACTCGACCACTTGCATCTAGAGGTCGCCACATTGGGCCTCCATGGCTCTGCTGACCTCGAGCTCGTCCTCCTTACTTCTCAACATCCCCTCAAGGACACTGCACTTTTCGATGACCCTTACCAGCTCATCATCCTTCTCCTTCAGCTCATCACGAAGGGTCTGCAAGTTGCCACCCTCACCGAACCGTCTACAAAACTTCCCGTACTTGCCTCGGTACTCAAAGTATTTACGTTGCAACTTCGCGAATATCGCCTTACGCTTCTCCTCTCTTCGGGCACTTTCAATCTCTAAGATCATGGTCTGCAGTAATAAAAAAAAAAAAGGAAAAATAAAAATGAGAATGCCTTCGCTGACAAAGGCAAAGCGCTAAAAACAGACCCTAAATTTTGAACATAATAGATAGAAAAATGAAGCCCGACCACTCGTAAATTCCCGCGATGTAAAGGAGGAGCTGGCCGACCCAACCAGAAATGTCCTTGACCAAAGGGGGAGGCGAGGTCTTGGCTGCATAAGAAAAGGACGGGGGGTCATAATCCACAACTAAGCAAAGTAAACCAAGTACCTATGTGTGAAGGAGCGGGCCACTTACGAGTGCAATTCCAGGCTTCGGGGAAGTCGTCGATGTTGGCTATCACGTCTTCAGTTCTAACAAAGAAGAAGTTGAGCCAGAACTGGCAGTTAGCCTTATCGTCCATCTTCAGCACTAGGAATTTGCCCCTCGGTGACGGAGATTCACATCGTCCCCCTGTAATAGCTGGGGGCGAACAGGTGCATCAGTTGTCGAAGTGTGATCTCGACCCCGGCCAACTCAGCGAACTTAGTGAACATCCTGATGAGCTTGTAAACATATGACGCGAGTTGAGCCGGGCAAACCCCGTAAAAGTGATAGAATTCCTCCGCCAGAGGGAGGAGAGGAAAAGTGTAGCCGACGTGAATGTGGTAGGTGTAGAATGCGCAATACCCGAGATGGTGATGCTGCACCGCATCCCACCCAGCGGGAATCAATTTGACGTGGTCAGGAAGGCCATACTTCGCTTTAATCTTTGACAAATCGGCCTCCGTCATCGCCGATTTAAAGGTTCTAGGCTCGGCTTCAGGTTACTTCGAGAAATCAGACCTAACGTGAGGGTTGCGAGGAACTATCTCTTCTACAGTCAGGTTCCTCTATAGCAGTAGGAACACTCTCCGCATGAGGAGGAAAGAGAATCGCCAGTGGGACCGGGTCACTTTCCTTGCTGGGCCCAGAAGGTGTGTTAGACATATTTTCAACAAGAAGGACGAAGGTATCAAACAACGGAGAACCGAAAACGATAGAGATCATTAGAACAGGAAGAAAAAATGCACAACAATGGAGGAAGAAGAATAAGTTACATAGTTTTTGATGAGAATTTTGTAAAGGCTGAAAATTATACCCATACCCCCTATTTATTGAAATTCAAGCGTATGAAACCAAGGAATTAAATCATCATTATCTGGCACCGCAACCGAAGCGGCAGATTCAATCAAAAAACGCATGCAAAACGAAGCAACGCATCGGCAAAAAGCATCATAATGACGCATGACGTCATGTCATCACACTGATTCGTGGCACTCACAACTCCAGAGTTCGCGGTTCACAACGGGCCACACTGCCAACTCGCCCAATCATCACGAATCGGTTAGCTCGTCCGATCGTTTCAACCGCACTAAACAAAATTCGCCCATCAAGCCCGCATGAGGCTAGCCTCAATAAGCGGAGGAACTAACTGTATGGGTCAAAATCTGGCATAGAATATTTAAGATAAGATGACATCAAAGGAAGAGTCCTCGAGTCGTCATCAGTTGAGGTCATCCAGGAAATCGCGGGATTCATGGTCGAGATGTCAACAATGGCTGAGGTCGAGTACCGTTGACGAAGCTGTAACGACTAGTTATTGAAATAGGATATTAAAGAGAATATTGTATTGGATATTCTTTACACTTGTATTATCAAGGTTTGTTAGGAAAATATCTCATATAAATACAAAAAAGACAACGGTGTAAAGGGGACATTCATTTTTGGATAAGAACAAGCTTTTGATAAAAGATTCTCTCTCTTTTACTAAGATATAAACACTACCTTTTCATCAAGATTCTTGCTCGTATTATTTCATACTTTTCCATCAGATCCGAGAATAATTCAATTAGAATTTGTCTGTCACTCATTGGCATCTAAAGACGATGAAATAATGGACAATGGAGTGCAAATCTTGGAATTATAGTCTAAATTCAAGTGAAAACGAAAAAATGATCTGTATGAATATTGTGGGTAGAGTTGTTCGATATACGGTATAATTAATTAAGATGCATCCAAGGTGACTGTCGTTCAATGAGAATGGATAAGAGGCTCATGGGATTGACGTGAGGAGACAGGAATGGCTATATTTCTGGGAGCAAACTTCGGGTGAATATAAAGCACATGAATACAAGTTATGCCCAGGCTTCTACTATTTTTATATGTGCCTTCCCCCCCCCCCCC
>MCJB01042027.1:212557-242155 GCA_002018475.1 Nicotiana obtusifolia
CCCCCCTTGTCCTTTTCCTTTTCCTTTTTCTCTTATCTTTTGGTTGGTTCTTCTCTAGATTCTATAATCTCTCCTTCTTTACCTGACCAATCTCGAAACATTAGTTAATTCAGTCTAGAGATATCAAAAGAAAATAGAAGAGGGGAAGAGGTTATTCTGTCAAGAGAGAGAAAGAGAGAGAGGGATCGAGGAGGAAAGATTTCACATAATACTTTTATAAATCTGATTTATTTCGTACCTTTCATTTAATGAGAAAATGCCTAATATTGTCTATAAGAACATCAGTTTTTTTTTTCTCTTCACTTAAAATATTTTATCTATAACTTGATATTCATTCTTGTTTTAAATTGTGATTCAAATGTCTTCACAACATAAGTAAAGACTCTTTTATGAATTCTGCAAAAATCTGCTACTTAAGACAATTGTTATTATTGACTTTTCAATTTTGATATTTAGCACTACTTTGTGGAAAATGGTTATGACTATAATTTACACAAATAATCACTAAAATTACTTAACCTCCAAATATCTTATCTCTTCACAAAGGACACGTGTTCGTTCATATAAGACACACTGTCCCTTCACCATATCCGAACAAACGCTGTCTTAAACGAAAATCACTTAAACGACATCGTAATAACTCAATTACTTTATATACGATGTCGTATTATGCCAATGCCACTATTTTAGTTTTCATCTTAAAGACTTAAACTGAACCAGTATGGGACTGTGTGTGAGAGTGAAGAAGACGAGCTCAACGTGAACGGAGAAAATGTTGCCAGTTGGCGGCAAAGGCGGCGGAGTTGGCCAGTTACTGGCGGCAGTTGCGGCGGCGTTACTGCTCCGCCTTTTCTCTTCCCCTGGTCCGGCGCTTTTGCCGGAAAATGAAGCTCTTCCCGACGATGACGATGAGAAAGAAAGTGAAAATGGCGAAGCTCCGGCTCCGATCACTGGAAAAGTTGCTCCGGTTACTATTAAATGGACTAATATTACTTGCTCTCTCTCTGATAAATCCTCTAACACTGTGAGTCCCTTGCTTTGTTACACAAAGCATGCAAACTTACTGATAAATGTTACAGTAATCATTTGGTGAACTTATGAACAGTTTTCTTATTTCGCTATTTTATCAAAAAATTTGTAAACTTCAGCTGAAATTGATGATAAAGCTCACAGCTTATTTGTATTACCAAATGTGTGTGTATGTGTTGATTATTTTGTAGAGATTGAGATTCTAGAATTTGCTCCAATCAAGCGGTCTAGTAGTTCGGAGTAACACATGAAACTTAGCTTAACGATGAACTTTCTTTAGTCGACTTCATTAGTTTGCTGATATCTGTGAGGCATTTATGCCTTTTTATTTGTATATGTTAGAAATAGATATTACTGCTAGTGAATTACAACAAAATATAATTCCTGTTAAGTTTCTGAAGAATTATCAGTTGCCATATACCGAACTAGTAATTGTGTTATAGTATGATTCAGTATATAACAAAAATATCATTACACCGTGATAGACATCGTATTCTAGGACAGGGAAGGCACAGTTATCTTAGTAATTGATCTATATATTACAACAATGTCAATTAAGCCTCAGTCCAAACACGTTGGGGTCAGTTATAAGAATTCTCACTGACCGTTTTACTTCATATAAACACATTCTAATAATATGCAAAATAACATACTAATTATTAGTTGGGGGCTATGTATATACATAGATACTGGTGGTTGTTTGAGAGACAACCGAAAATATATTCTCATGTAACTCTATAATCTATGAATATTCTCAATGACTATGAAAAGGAAACCTTTTTGCTCATCTCTTTCCTTCTTAGTAGCCAAACATATATAGTTACTTCAAAGTGACTTCACAGTTCCTTTAATACTATCTTCATAATCTAGACTATTTCCTCATTCTTTATGACTGTGGCTTGACCTTATAAGTTACTGCATCTTCCCCTGAATTTTAACATTCATCTACACATTCTCCCTTTAACTTTTTCTCATTTTTGCTTTGGAATAGCTAATTTATGGTTATAATGATTTAAGCAACTTGCAATCCCATGATTGGAATTGTGTAGTTATTTTAAGAGCCAGATTCAAATGATACTGACATTGACATTCCGAATCTTTCTGGTTATCTTTTCCTTTCCCCCCAAACTCTAGGCGCGGTTTTTGCTAAAAAATGTGACTGGAGAAGCCAAACCTGGTCGATTGCTAGCGTTAATGGGTCCATCAGGATCAGGAAAGACAACTCTTCTCAATGTTTTGGCAGGTCAGATATACGCATCACCCAAGTTACATTTGTCTGGCCTTTTGGACATTAATGGGGTGCCATTTTCAAACAAAATATACAAGTACGTTGGCTTCAATAACCACTGTCAATTAGACTGATTACTTTTCTCTTGAGAGAAATTCTTAGTAAGATGATGCAAGTTCTTGCTACTGCAGGTTTGCTTATGTTAGACAAGAGGACCTTTTCTTTTCCCAGTTGACTGTTCGAGAAACACTCTCTCTTGCTGCTGAACTGCAGCTACAGGACGTATCTTCAATAGAAGAGAGAGATGAATATGTGGACAATCTATTGTTTAAACTGGGTTTGGTAAGGCTTCTCTTTTTCTTATCTTGGTAATTGTGTAGGACCCATTCTAGTTAAAGAAATTGTTCCACGAAACAAACCTCTCGTTCTCTGATGGCTGTGGATTGTTCTAGTTTTTTTCCTCAAGTTTAATAGAGAAATCACTCTGATTTGTCCTTAGCCTTGTTGGTTTCATGTCACTCCTAAAGGTTAGTTGTGCTGATTCACGCATTGGTGATGCAAAAGTTCGTGGAATTAGTGGAGGTGAAAAGAAGCGCCTATCGCTTGCATGTGAGCTTATTGCCAGTCCATCTGTAGTTTTTGCGGATGAACCTACTACTGGTAAGTTATGCTATCGTTTTTTGCAGTCCACATTTGCTGACATTATGCTTTGACCATGATGGCATCATCCAAATTTTCTGCTTTTATTGAACTCATTTGACCAGTGAGTACTTCTTGTCTGGTTGATATTATATGCTTTAATTCTTATAGTGCCTAGACATTGCAACATTGCTTGAAGATCGTATAAACCAAGGAGGGCCTTTATAAAAGCTTAAAGGTTTTAAATTAGGATAACTGTAGATGTCTGGCTGCTATATTTCCCTGTCAGTCTTCTCTATGAAGTCAAAATGGCAACGACTCCAATTTTTCACTATAATCTCTTCTATCTTTTGTTTGTAATGGTACTTCCTTCCTGGCCACGACTATTTTATCCCAGTTGTCCTGATTCCTTGGTGACGTGATAGTGTCAAGCTATTTGTAGTGGAAGTCAGAATACTCATCAAAATGCAGAAAAAGATTATTGGGCTACTCATCAAAATGCAGAAAAAGATTGTTGGGCTTGCATGGGCATTGGAATCCTATGACTATATGGTTGTAGAAAAGTCTAAAATCACGATTCAGAATACATCTTATATTCTTGTAAAACCTGGGCACTTTGTTCTTCTACTTGCCCAGACAATATGCTGTACTCA
Organism: Nicotiana obtusifolia; assembly: GCA_002018475.1. Lineage (NCBI taxonomy): Eukaryota > Viridiplantae > Streptophyta > Magnoliopsida > Solanales > Solanaceae > Nicotiana > Nicotiana obtusifolia. The sequence continues at coordinate 216,107 of MCJB01042027.1, forward strand.
ATAATGTCCAAAATCAAAAGCCTTCACTTCTACTCGGTAGTCTGAAGGGAATTCTTTAGATGATGTAGTCAGTGTGGAATTATGGTGCTATTAAGGACTTCAAAACCATGCTTGGGGATTATGTATTGTCCTGTCCTGTTGTATGCCTAAATGTAAACGCTTGATTTTGTTTATGTGTCGAGGATACCTTGTGGGGTCTTACTTAGACAAATGATTCTAATTCTGAAGTACTTTAACAGTTGCATTCGGGTTGTAGAAGCTTCTACATGTAGAAGGGGAAGGAGTAAGCATATAAAATGAAAGCTAACAAAATGAGCTTCTGGAAAGAAAACATTCAGACTGGAACTAAATCAGTGTCATACATTTATTAGTTCTATGAAGACAATCCAATGAATGTCTCCCTCTTTTCATATAGAGTTCATTATGCATCCAAGTCTTATCCTGTTATTCTCTTCTATGTTGATATTTTCTTAAAAAAGGATCATTATGTTGATGGCATGCCTCTTTTATTAATGGTTTTCTGGTATCTGGATTCTTTAGCTTCCTGCAGTGGAGGTTCAACGTGAAAGCTAGATGTATTAGTTTTACTTGACATTGAATCATAAACCACATTGTAATTGTTGGAAGTTTTCTACCCATACTTGTACAAAGATGAACTTCACTTTCCTTGGTGGCAGTTGCAAAATATTACTAACCCTGTAATGTTGGACTAAATATATTTATAATTCAAGACATTCTGATTTTATTAGAAACAACTGAAATCCACTATTGAAGTCATAATAATTACGTGAAGACGAGGATTTTTTTGAATGGTTGTTTGCTCACCTTTTTACTCCCTGCTCACAAAACCCTGCTTTCAGGACTTGATGCTTTTCAAGCAGAGCGAGTGATGGAAACGCTAAGACAACTAGCACAGGATGGCCATACTGTTATATGCTCTATACACCAGCCTAGAGGTTCTGTGTACGCAAAATTCGACGACATTGCTCTTTTGGCAGAGGGTTCACTTGTCTATGCTGGTCCTGCACATGATGAAGTACTGGCATACTTCTCGAAATTTGGGTGTGTTATAGATCTATCCCCTAAGTTAGTTAAATAGTTTATATAACCTTATAGTGTTGTGCTACTATTGGCTCACTTTCTGGCATTGTATTCCTGGAATTGGTTTATTTGTGTGGTTAGTGGTCTTACGAGATAAATGTCTAGATGGTGCCAATTAATCAGAAATATTCTTCTTCTGTTTAACTACAAATAAAAGTCATGTTGATAATCTTAATGGTGAGTTGAATGTTGCATTTTATTCTTAAACACATAGATAACAAGTTAGAATGTGGTAAAACGAAATAGCACGTCAGCATGATAATGCAATTTCCTATAATAATTATAAGTATGAGTTGTAATACTTTATGATGTAACATTTATCCTTGCTCTTTTTTTTTTTCTGGTTATTTTTGTTTTAGGGGTTGGGGGAAGAGGGATGTGCATGCATGTATAAATGTGTGCGTGCGCGTGTCTGTGTGTGTCTAAATTTATGCCTTTATGCTTTGCCATTGCCATATGGATATGGAGCCAACTTGCTTTCCTATGATTTACATGAAGTGCGAACTGCAATGTGTTAATCAAGTATTGGTTGGTGGTTACTAAATGACAGGTACATTTGTCCAGATCATGTGAATCCTGCTGAATTTTTAGCTGATCTAATATCTATAGACTATAGTTCGCCCGAGAGTGTATACACTTCCCAAAAGAGAATAGATGGTCTAGTTGAGTCATTCTCAGAACAGATATCGGAGGTCTTATATGCAACTCCACTTGTAAGGGATAGCTCGAAAACCCGTGTAAACTTAACAAAGAAATCCATTTCACGTAAAGGTGGTTGGTGGAGGCAGTTCTGGTTACTTCTCAAACGTGCATGGATGCAAGTGAGTTCCATCTCTCTCTCTAAGTTTCTTCCAATCTCACTTCTCTGATTTGACCTAAATTTACCAGGCGGATTATAAATAGTGACATAACTCAATTGCTTCATTAATCTGCTGGAACCATAAATCATGTAGAAGCAATGTTCAAAGATTAGGATGAGTTTGTTCCTTTGTTTGTAAATTTTAACAGATAAACGAAGAGTAATTACAGCATTACCATGTTATGTATAGCTAGTTGGAACTGACCTTATCATCAATAGTGTATGCTTTATTCCTTTTACTTGCTGCCTGAGGCTTCCTTCCTTCTAATGCTCAATAATCTTTAATACTTCTTATATAAAAAAAAAATTGATATTTGAGCAATTTGCTTCTTTGGGTCTGTTATAATTGAGATTAGTTAATTGATCTATAGGCTTCTCGTGATGGACCAACAAACAAAGTTCGGGCAAGGATGTCAATGGCATCAGCATTGATTTTTGGCTCGGTATTCTGGAGGATGGGAAGATCCCAGACATCAATACAAGACAGAATGGGATTACTTCAGGTGAGAAATGCCACTATATATATTTATATCAGATCCTTTGTCAATAAGATTAATTTAGCGTCAACATGTAATCTTGATTGCACATGAATGAAAGAGATGAACATCAGTTCTTTTTCTATGTTCAACAGCGATTTTCTGCTTTCAGCGATATTTTTATTCTTTAACCAATTGGCCAGCTAATAATCTGTGGCCAAATAACCTTCATTGAGCAAGGACTCAATATTTCCACCCATTGAAAAGCATCAAATATGAAAGTACATGTGCCTAGTGATAAGGCCATGGGGTTCCTGATCAATTTCCTTCCATTTTCCTTTGTTCATGCTTAGGTTGCTGCAATAAACACTGCTATGGCAGCTCTCACAAAAACAGTTGGTGTCTTTCCCAAGGAACGAGCAATTGTTGACAGAGAGCGTGCCAAAGGGTCTTATGCCCTGGGACCTTATTTGCTTTCCAAGTTGATTGCTGAGATTCCTGTTGGAGCAGCATTTCCACTACTCTTTGGTAGCATCCTATACCCTATGGCTCGACTTCATCCTACCATTTCTAGGTGAGCTTACCATTGTTTATGAGTTGTATGCATATATGAGTTGCTGATAAGGCTAAACTACTAAGGCTATCATGTAAACTTCCTCTGCAAATTTGAGCAAGTTTTTTTTTTCAAGGACTGAGGTCTCTCGTTGCTTTAAGTAATTAAAAAAAAGAGCCTAACATCATAAGTTCTAAGGTACTGGCAGATCCTTGAGGCTGTTTTGAGTAAAGTATGAGAAACTGCATATTATGCATTTTCCTGCGACTAATATTTAGGAGATGGCAGAGAAAGCCATTAAGCTACAATACCTCAATAAATACATAACCATGAGCTTAGAAACAACATACACTTTTAATATCTTTGTTATAGCCATTCACATTTCAGTAATTTTTGTACGTTGAATAACAGCAAAGGTCTCTACCTTCAGGAGGACTGTGTACGCACAACCCCTCCCCCCCTCCCCGCCACAACCAAAACCCCTCGACCGCACCTGTGGGATTACACTAGATTGGTTATTGTTGTTATTGTAATAGCAGCAAAGGATATAATAATCTCAGTTATAATCAGTTCATCTGTCTTTTACAAAAAAGACGTGGTTAACATTTTGTTAGTTGTCCGAATTTTTCTTGAACAAAGTAACTGAAATGGGACCCAGATATTTCGAAGTTTTCTTCTTTTGTCAACTTTCTGAGCCATCCATATTTACTCTGTAGTCTTACTGTGCCTTTATATGCAAAACGGGATTTTGTAGTCACTTTTATTACACTAAGGCAATCATCCATTCTCACTTACCGCATTCTTCTGGCCCCATGACCCTTTTTCCCCGCTCTGGTGATAGATGCTACTAGTAGCTATTGGTATTTCAATTAAATTAAATGCAAGCATTTGGTTGCAGAAGAGGATAGAAACACACACTATAATGAGTGCTGACATCTTTATGCTTTTGGTTTATAGATTTGGGAAGTTCTGCGGAATTGTAACTGTGGAGTCTTTTGCTGCATCTGCTATGGGTTTGACTGTAGGAGCCATGGTTCCAACAACTGAAGCTGCATTAGCATTGGGCCCCTCTCTTATGACAGTTTTTATTGTCTTTGGGGGGTACTACGTCAATTCAGAAAACACACCAATTATTTTTCGGTGGATTCCTCGAGTTTCTCTTATAAGATGGTACTAATGTCCCTTCATATGCCAAAGTACTTGGCGATTCCTTGACTTTACTATTCTTTCTCATCCAAGGACTTTAACACAGGCAAATTTCTTATTACTTTCAGGGCGTTTCAGGGGCTTTGCATCAATGAATTTAGCGGCCTTCAATTTGAGCATCAAAATTCATTCGACATACAATCTGGTGAACAGGTGAGTGAAGGCATAGAACTCTTTGTTTTACTTAATAGAATTCTCCTGAATTGCGTTAATATCTTTCCTTCGAAATTGTGATGTATGTGCCATTAGATTTTCAGATTATTGAACTAAACTTCCGTTTAATTTTCTCTAATCCGTCCAGAACATCATGTTGGCGTCTTTTTACTCATGCGTGCAATTGGTGTCCTGAAATATAGGTGCAGAGAGAACTAACACCAGCTCCAGATGGCTGGTGAACCTTTTAAGTCCTCATATTAGCATGACCATGTGATGCAACCTGGGCAAAAAGACTAGTCTGTGACTGATTGTTGTGCTTCTTTGTTCTTTTGTTAGACGTAACAATCGGACCTATTTGTTTAATCTTTTTTATCTTTATTTGACAACGTATTTGTATGGGTGTTATCCTGCTTTTGTTCTTCTTCAGTGAGGTCATGTGTCTGATGGACCTAGTCAACTGCTAAAACCTAAACTAGCTTCTTTCAATTTTAGAGGTATCATTTTAGACCAATGCAAAACTAAGCAGTGGGAGATCATAGTAAAGTGATCATAAACAGAGTACAGAGATAACGGGTAACCTGGAAAGTTGAAGTCAATACACAAACAGAAATCTGTAGACACTAAAATAGCACAACAATTGTTTGTCGTTGAAAAAAGTGAACTATTGCTTCCTTTTGGATCTTCAGGAGTTGGTTCCGTTGCAAGAAGATATCACTCAGTGTTGAACTTCAATATTGAACCCATTCCTCCCCCCTCCTCATATTATGCTTACTGATGGAAAACCCCCAAGAATGAGATCCTCGATGTGGAAGAAAAGTATTTGATCTTTGTATAATAGTGATGTTGAGTGACTAAAATAGAACGCGATTGTGAAATTGTTTTCATTGTTATATACCAACATCTTGAATTTCACTTATATGCAGGCACTTGAGCGGCTATCATTCGGAGGCAGTCGAATAAGTGATACAATTATTGCTCAAAGTAGAATACTAATGTTTTGGTATTACACAACTTACCTTCTCTTGGAGAAAAATAAGCCCAAGTATCAGCGGCTTGAACCACCAGCACGTCTCAAAGAAGTCGAGGAAGAGGCCGAGGAGGTTGAGGAAGAGCCAGAGGAGGAAGAGCCAAAGTTTCAGGCCATAAAGGATGATGTTTTGCCTGAACCAGCTCAGCAAGTTGAATCTCCTCCCGCGGATGAAGGTAAACCCAACCAACAGCAGGAATCTTTACCTGCTGAACTTGATCTGTTTAACCTTGACGGCTTCTAAATTGCTTGGGAAAATGGATGATGTTGATACAAAGATGTGCCACTTTTTCATTGATTTATCTCCTACAGGTGCTAATCAAAAGGAGATGCCTGTGCAGTAAAAGGAGGTCTTTCTTTTGTGAGCTAATTCTAGTATGCAGTAAAAATTCATCTCCTTCCTGTATCTTTAGGGGTCAAAAGCACTAGAAACTCCATGAAGATGGTCCAGAATAGTTTGAAGTATGGTAAATATGAGCTGAATTCAGATGTAAAGCTGCATAGTACGAACTTCTTAGCCTATTTTATTTCTCATTAAAAAGGAAAAAATTTACTGCTGATTGGAAACCAAAACCTATGATGGGTCGGTAATGGTTTGGTCGTATCAATAGCTTTTTCATCCTTGAATTGTAGAGCTGAAAAATTAATTTTCTAATGATTAGACCTGGTGAATATCTGTGGTGATATTTCGGTTGATAAAGGGGAGCCTTGGAGCAACAATGAAGTTGTCTCCGTGTGTCCTAGATCACGGGTTCGAGATGTTGAAACAACCACTAATGTTTGCATCAGGATAAGTTCTTTATATCACAACCCTCGGGTGCGGTCCTTTTTCGGACCTACAGGCCTTGTACACCAAATTATCCTTTCATATTTCAGTTGGTAATCCATTGGTGATGGGTATAATGTTTTGCCATATCTTTTTTGGTTGATTTATAAAAGGTTATTTAGGAATCTTGCACCTAAGAGTGTAGCCTAGCGTCAATGAAATGAGTGAAATCTTCCGTAGTTAACCACCTTTGGTGTAGTAAAATTTTGACTGATTTACTATTGTAGTTATGGCTTTTTAAATTCACCAAAATTATTAGAAGGAAAATTCGAATTTTCATCGGGTTTTTACGCATCACCAAGTTATTGAGTTTTTAACAAAAATAATGAGAATAATACTAAAAAAAGGCACTTTGTTATAATAACACCAAAAATAATAGTAAGGAAAATATATAATATATATTCTATTAAATATTCCATTGACAAAAGTAAGTCAACGTGCTTAAGCACGTCTTAACCTGATATAATGATTGCAGGACTCCAAAGGTCAACTATAAATGTTTTAATTTATTAAAACAAAACAAAAACAAAAATAAAAAACAAGGTCCAACCAAATATATACTATTTCTTTTTGGTTGACATTTCCTTTATATTGCAACTGTCTGTGGTCTATTAAATGATGTGAATGCGTAAAGCCTAGCTATGCGATATGATACTAAATTATATGAAAAGTATTATGAGTTGTAATTCTTTTCAAATTAATAGGATAAAAGAATATTTAAAATATTGGTCAAATTTCGTACAATTTAAATTTCCATAAGCTAAATATATTATCTAAATTGAAATAGAGCAGAAGGCCAGAAGAAGAGAGTTCTAAGTCAAATTGAAATCTCGTACCTCAACATGTATGGCGAACGTTGTAATCGTAAATCTGTAATTCTAATCTCATACCTGAGTAATGTATTGTTGGGAGTGAACGGGAAATGATGAGATGAAAAGTGAAGGGAATGTAAAAGGTCTCTTTTGTTTTGGTTAAAGAAGCATTTGTCCCACATAGGAAAAAGAAAGAAAAAGAGAGGTGTATATATTACATCACACCTTCTCTAGTTACTAAAAGGGTTGAAGAGGCAAGGACCCCTCACGCCGTTGTCGTCGCTCGGCTTCAGCCAAACCTGGTGATTGATCTGAATGGTTGCAAACATTCAAACTGTTTTTACTAAGTATATGACAAATTGTTTAAAAGTTATTTTAAAACGTATACAGATTATTATTGCGAATACTTATAATGAAGTTGCAACCATTAACTTTAATTGTCTGACTTTACATGATTATCATTCTTTCACTTTAGCATGTCCGATTTTACGATATTAATTTATTTACTGATTCTTTCTGATATCCTCCCAAATATATAATCTTTTTTATTCCTTTTTTTTGTGTGCTTCCAACTCAATTTGGCGTCAGCAAATGAAAAGAAATAGTAATACATGGCAAGATACAAAGAACTTAAATTAATTAAAGAACCGTTTTGCCCTTAGACAGCCCACAAAAGTCAAGCCATGTCCAAAGGTTAGAGTCAACTGAACTTTGATGCTGACAGTTATAACACGGTTTTGCATAATTAAGACTTTCAAGGAGTCGTTTGGTAGGCTGTACTAAGTAAAATAATTTGTGTATAAAAATTTAATCCGTTCAATACAATGTTTGGTTGCTCAATTCAATTTATGCATACCTAATACATGGATTACTTATGCCTCATAGGAGGGCTTAGCTAATACCAAGGAAACCAAGGGATTACTTATACCAGGTTTAACTATACCTGGATAAGACCCTAATACAATGAACCAAACACTTGATAAAAAATAATCCCAGCACTACAATCCCTGCATTATTAATACCTGCATTACTAATCCCTGCATTACTTGTATTCGTACCAAACGACCCCTAATAACTCTATTAATCATATGTCCCTAGCATCTATAAATAATACCCAATGGTTCATAACTCAAAACCACATTATTTCAATACTTATTTTACAACTCAAAATCACTCTAAAGAATGACAACTACATCTTTTTCTTCTTTTCTGTTCTCTTCTCCACTTCTTCCTTCACCATTTTCACCAAAAAGAAGATCATCATCATCATCATCATCACGAACTTCAAGCATGACTACGATGGCAATGGGTAGAGAAGCTCAGGATCAAAACTACTACAACGGTAGTATTGTAGATGAAAACTTGATTATTTTACGTAAGAGAATTCACGAGATGAAGATGATCGAGAGAAATTATGAACCTCCAGCTGAATGGATGAACTGGGAAAAATGTCTCTACACGAATTATGACTCGAATATTTGCCAAGCAATGGGATTTTTGCAATCCCAATTGATGGATAAAAGACCAAGCTTGGTTTTGGGCATGGCTGCACTTATTGGATTAAGTGTACCAACTTCAACTGCTTTGGTCTTGTTTCATTTGATTGAGTTAACTAAAGCAATTTTAGCTGGATTACATATTTCTTGAGAACGTTTACTTTATAACGGTCCAGACTCAACTGTCAAGTTATTGTTCGTTCTGGCTCGATTTTTGAGGTCTCATGATTCTGTCCCTTGAGAACCCAAAAGGTGGCTCTCTCCTTATATGACGCCTAACTTACCTATTACAATTTCAAAATTTTCTTCTTCTTGGGATTTGTATTAGTACTTCCAAGAAGAAGATATCATATATTTTTTTAAAATATATATAAATGTAGAACACAAGAACTGATTGATACAAGACCTCTATTCTTTTCAATGTTCAATACAGTGCTTGGATTTATGATATTGCCTAGTTTAGGCATCGGTTCTTTAAGTTGTTTTACCCAATAAATGCATTTTGTTTACCCTTAATTACGGGTAACAATTAAATTTGTATGTGGTTTTAAGGATATGTGACTTGATTTAATACAATTAAGGAATGAATAACGAATAAAGACTAAATTCGACAAGTAAGAGAGTAAGCAAACCACCAATATTGAATAGCTCAGTTGTGGTGGAATCTTCTAAGATGAACAAGAATGAAGTTAATATTGATAAAGAAAATAGTTAAGATATGCCAAACTTTGTGTATTGATCGTATTCTGTGTCCTTTTTTTTACAGTAGGGCTTCCTGTTTATATAGGAAGAAAAAGAATTCTATACAAGGTAAAAAACTTATTTACAAGGTAGAGTATCCCTAAAATTAATGGGTTCAACGTCTTTGCTGATTTGAGCCGCGATTCCCGCCGAGATATTAACATATCACGATATTTTCGGTCCTTCAGTTATGCAAATCTGATATTTTTGACCCTTAAAATGTTTTACCCAGATCGGCCTCGATAGTCTCGTTTCGAACGCCTTGGCTTCGAGCTTCGCCCTAATGACATCCGATCTCGGACTTCCCTTCTCGATGTCCCAGTCTCGACCTATCGGATGGCAACTTCAATCGACGCTGGTTGTCAAAACCTAAAACCGATACTCTCTATGCAAGCGATCGAATTTAACCCCATACACATTTTACTTTTCTGTAGTATTCATCATCATTCAAGATAGTTGTTTAATAGGTTTTTAAGAGAATAAATCATGGTTCAACAAAAATGTAGCCATTGTGAGTTTTTTCCTTCTTTTTTTTCTCCATTTTCTTATTGTGAGTTTCCAACTTAGTTTGGCGTCAGCCAGTGAAAATATAAATAGAATATTTGGCGCCTTCCATGGAAAATTCAATGGTTCTTTCTTTCCAGCTACTCTCTGAATACATTGCAAATCAAAATTGGAAGCGGCCGCTAATATTTATATTAAGGTAGGTTGTCTACATTATATCTCTTAGAGTTCCGAACCTTACGTGAAAGAGAATATTTTGTGCACCGAATTGTCTTTTAAAATGAACTGACTACAGCTAACTAAAAATTAAATAAGGAACCGTCCTGTTCTCAATAGGCAACAAAGTCGAGATATGTCAAGATGCAAACTTAGCATCAAAGTCTGAAACTTTCTAATAACAGAGTTACAAAAATTCAATTATATGGGTTGATGGCCAATTGTTAGGATTGATTCATTCAAACACTCTGAACTTATAAAGAAGATGAAGAAATTTTGAAAATAGAAAAGTTAAAGTAGAGAGAAGAAAAAAAAACGTGAGAGACTATTTCGTGGTAACACCCCGTTAGAGTAAACTTCCACGGCGGCGAAATTTATATATATTAATAAATAAGGGTATTTACAATACAAGGAGAATAAACAGTACATCATATATATAGATCCCAAATAGTCACAAACCTATAAGAAAAAGGTCTCCCAATTTGACCAGGATTATAGATTTTCCTTTCCCAAATCTATGAGGACAATGAGTTTTCTTAAACCTAATAGGGATTATGGGTTTCCTAAAAATACAAGAAAATAATTCAAGTTCACCACATATTAATCAGGCTCCACACATAACACCAATATCATATAATTATTCTTCTAATAAGAACATATAATACAATTGATTTTAGCCAAAAGAACGAGAAAGGTAATGATATGAGGCAATTTGGTGTCCTTTTTCTGTATTAAATTATCTCCAAAACGCGATATAACACGACCAATTATTTATTTAAAAGTCATTATTCAATACAATTCAATATCACTCTAAAGAATGGAAATATCATCATCTTCTCTTTCGTTTTCTTCTTTCTCCATTTTCAGAAAAAAGCAACAACAAAAAAAGATCGATAACCGGGGAACTTGACTATTTGCCAAGTAATAGAATTCTTGCAATTCCAATTGATGGACATATGCAAGATCAAGCTTGATTTTGGCATGGTTGCACTTTACCTTGCGTTTGCAAACTTCAACACTTGTATAATTTTCCATCTTTTGATCGAGGTGGCCATTAGGGCGTTGATTGGATTACTTGTTCTTTTGATTTCAAGAAAGATTTAACGTCTATATAAGAGATATTATCTTTTCGATAAAGTACATTTCTAATACGATTGAATGCCTTTGGTAGGGAATTAAGCAATAATAGGGCTTGATCTTCATCTTCACTTCTAACTTTTGAATTATTCAAATCCATAAGAATCGAATCAAATGTGTCAAGATGTGAGCGTATAGAAGTATCTTCACTCATTCGTAGCATGTACAACTTTTTCTTCAAGTAGAATCTATCATTCACTGTTCTTTTACTATACAAGGCCTTTAGTTTTTTTCACATGCCTTTGGCTATGGTTTCTGAAGCCACTTCACGTGAAACTTCATCAGAAAGATTTAGTATAATACTTGACTTGGCCTTTCTTATTGAGCTTCCACATTCCAGAGTTTGCATTTCGATCAAATTTCTTAATATAACTCTTTCTTGAAGTCATGTTGACTGCTGAAATTAATTCTGTTTAGACTTGGCCTATGTATTGTGAAGATCGTGAGTTTGGGGTAATGTATAATCTAATAAAGTTGTTGTGTAATATAAATAACAAAGACAATACAAAGATGAAATATTTAACGTGGTTTGGCAATTTGATCTAGTCCATAGACAATAATAGCAAATTTACTATATTCAAGGTGTACAACAAGAGTGTAAGGAAGTAGAGTAAGTACTCAAATTTGCCCAAAGTATCTCAAGGAATAATCTCACAATAAGCACTCAGAAAAGGGGTCCGGTCCACTTAAGTGTTTTATCAACTCTAACTCAATGAAATATATGTACACAAAACTCTCTACTATATGACACAAGCTCAAATATACACAAAGATATATGAGAGAATAGAAAGACCGCTTGCTATAGATTTTGTACTATTCAAATTATGGAAGAATTCAAGGCCTCTAACCTATTTATATATAGGCAAAATGATTGCCTTCTTCAAAGGGTTAAGAGCCATTCACAAAGGGCCAATATTATTTCAACAAAAGTAAGGGATCATGAATTGAAAAGGTCAATTTACGCCACTTTTGCATAAAGAAAGTAGAACATACACTATATACCACGAAGTTCAGCTGAAGCAGATGTTATAGTCCATGCCATCTGTATGAATTCGGGCGATCGGCTTTGAATCGTTCAAAATTTTGCAGGACCATAAAAACGACCTAAATAATAGTCATAATTTCGCCATGACCGTTCATCATTTTTTAGACTTTTAGGGCAATAAAACAGAATTTAATATGATTTTCACATTTTCGTGTGCTATAGTCCACGCCTTCTGCATGAATTCGAGAGGCCGGCTCCGAATCGCCTAAAATTTTGTGGGACCTTATAAAATGACCTAATAAACAATAGACATCGCTTCTCCATGACCATGCCTCATTTTTGGCATTTTAGGGCCATAAAACATGAATTTCATGATTCTCAGATTTTCATGTGCTATAGTCCACGCCATCTGCATGAATTCAAGCAACCGGCTCTAAATCGCCTAAAATTTTGCGTGACCATGAAAAATGACCAACTGAACAATAGTCATCGCTTCGCCATGACCGTCCTTCATTTTTTGATATTTTAGGGCCATAAAAAAGGAATTCCGCTCGATTCCCAGATTTTCGTATGCTATTGTTCACGCTATCAGCATGCATCCAGACAACCGAACCCGAATCGCCTAATATATTTCCAGTCCATAAAAAATGATCCAAGGAAAAATAATTATCGCTTTCTCATGACCGTTCCTCATTTTTTGGTATTTTAGGCCATAAAATTGAAATTCGGTCCGATTCTTAGATTTTTATGTGCTATAGCCCACGTCATCTGCATGCATCCGGGGGACCGGATCTGAATCACCTAAATTTTTGCCGGACCATAAAAAACGATCTAAAGAACAACAGTTATCGCTTTGCCTTGACCGTTCCTCATTTTTTGACGTTTTAGAGCTATAAAACTGGAATTACTCCCGATTCTCAGATTTTCGTGTGCTATAGCTCACGCCATCTACATGCATCTGGGTGATTGGACCCGAATCACCTAAAATTTTGTCCGCCAATAAAAAACGACCTGAGAAACTATAATTCTCGCTTCTCCATGATCGTTACTCATTTTTTGGCATTTAAGGGCTATTAAACTGAAATTCCACCAGATTCTCAAATTTTTGTGTGTATAGCCGACACCATCTGCATGCATTCGGGTGACCGAACCTGAATCGTCTAAAAAAATTTTGGACCATTAAATAGTCCTAAGGAACAATAGTCATCGCTTCGCCATTGTCGTTCCTCGTTTTGGCGTTGTAGGGCCATTATACTGAAATTTCGCCCGATTTCCAGATTTTCGTGTGCTACTGACCACGCCATCTACATTCATCAAGCCAACCTGACGCAGGTCGCCTAAAATTGTATCGGCCCATAAAAAATATCGTATGGAACAATAGTCACCGCCTCGCCATGACCGTATCATGTTTTGGCATTTTATGGCCATAAAACATAAATTCTTCTTGATTCCTTGATTTTCGTATGCTATACCTCACGCCTTCTGCATTGGCCCCGATAATCGAACCCGAATCACCTAAAACTTTGTCGGTCCATCAAAAATATCCTAAGGAACAATAGTCACCGCATCGCCATGACCGTTACTCATTTCACCCGAATTTCAGATTTTCGTGTAGCCAACGTCTTCTGCATGGGCCGGGGCCACCCGACCCAGATGGCCTAAAATTTTGTCAGTCCGTTAAATACATCCTAAGGAATAATAGTCATCGCCTTGCCATGACTGTTACTCATTTTTTGTCATTTTAGGGCCATATAACTGGAATTCCGCCCGACTACCAAATTTTCTTATGCTATAGCCCATGCCTTCTGTATGGGACCGAGTCACCGGACCCGAATCGCCGCTGGCTCATCAAAAACGTCCTATGGAATGATAGTGACCGCCTCTCAATATCCGTTACTCATTTTTTTGTGATCATAAAATTAGAATTCTACCAGATTCTAAGATTTTTATGTGCTATAAACCACGCCTTCTGCATGAGCTCGGGCCACCATCGCCTAAAATATTACTGGCCCATAAAAAACGTCCTGAAGAACAATAGTCATTGTCTCGTCATGACCATTACTCATTTTTTTAGCATTTTAGGACTATAAAACTAGAATTCCGTCTGATTCCCATATTTTCGTGTTTTATAGCCCTCGCCTTCTGCATGGGCCCAGGACACCAGACCCTAATCGCTTAAAATTTTGCCGGCCCATCAAAAATGTCCGAAGGAACAATAGTCACTGCTTCTCCATGACCGTTAATCATTTTTTGGAACTTTAGGGCCATAAAATTGGAGTTCTGCCCGATTACTTGATTTTAGTGTGCTATACCCCATGCATTCTGCATGGGCCTGGACAACTGGACCTGTGAGCACGTGATTTTTGCCCTGCCCGAAATACTCCCACATAAAAAATCAATAAATAGTTTTAATTAGGTATCGGCCATTTGGTCAATTAATTAATTAATTATTGAAAACACTCAGAAAATATTGCATTTAGAACTTATTTTTACATTTTTAAGATTGAATTAACAATTAAGTGTTTTACAAAATTAAAAATCACAAAAATGATTCATTTTATACTTTATTTAATTTCTAATCTTTAAATTAGTAGATTTAAGGATTAATATAATTTTTATAAATAATTACTTTGGTTTAATTTTACATTTTTAGGGATTAATTAAGGTTAAAAACGGATTGGGCCACAATTTCAAAAGAAATGAGCCCAAATACCTAGCCCAAAACCGCCAGCCCAATTATCTTTCTTCTTGCCTCATCTGGACCGTTGATCACTCTAAGATCAACGGCCCAAAATCAATCCCCACTAAATATAAAATCATCCTTAACCAAAACCCTAAACCTACCCCCCTTTCCCCCTTTCCGCCGCTGCCCCTCTGTCCAAGCCCCATCCCCACCGATTTCCGCCACCAACTCGCCCAAAATCGGACGAGTTGAAACCCCAACTCGTCCGTGGTCCCCCCCCTTCCCCCCACGTACTACGGACCTAACAAACCCTGACCAAACGGGTACACCCGAGTGCTTTTACGGCTTTGGGACCATTTTCGGTTCAAATGGAGGCCATAGATCAGCTCTCAATTGATCTACGCCTTCCATTTGTCCCGTACTTGGTTTTGAAAAGCAACTTCCGGACAGAGGTAAGGGTTTTGGATTTTTCTGATTTTTGTTGGGATTTTTCGGGTTTTTTGGGGACAAGGGCGTTTGGGAGGTTTCTTCTATAAATAGCTCGACTTCTTTCATTGTTGGGGGGATTCCGTTTTTGTTGAGAGTCTGAAATTATTTTAAAAGGGGATAGTTAAAAACAGAAGTCGAAAATTTTTTGGAAACACAGAGAAGTCCGGTTCGATTTTTGGAAGTCGAAAATTTTTGGAGAGTTTGTTAAGAAAAGAGAGTAAAAACAGAGAGAGTTGAGGTTCGAAAATCGGAAAGAAAAAGAAAAAACAGAAACGAAAAGAAGAAGAAGAAGGAAACAGAGAGTTTGTTTTTTTAAAAAAAAAATTTCGGGAAAATCTGAAACTGAGATTGTTCGCTTGCTGCTGGTCGTCACTGTTTTGCGCGCCACTGTCTCGTTAGTTTTCTTCGCTGATTTTATACGTATGCTCGAACGCCTCATAGTTGTAACTCGTATTGTTAACAAATGACTAAATATATTGTGTAAATCGACGCATCTGACTTTCTTCTTTCTGGTGTTGCTATTGTTTGAGTATTATACCCCTTTTGTTTGTTGCTAGTACCCTCTGTTTCGTTTTCTTTAGTTCATTAGGTAGTAGAGTCGAATGTACGTTGAAGTCATACTGATTTTGTTCTCTGTTTGTCGGTCCTGTTTCAATTTACTCGTCTCGAATCAGTAATTGCCGTTAGATGATGTTCACTATGTATACTACTGTTCATTACGGGTATTCTGAAATCGCTTTGTTTAGCTTTGTTTTGGTATGAATTTATAATCGGTTCTGGAATCATCTGGGTTACACAACTGCTACATCATACAATCGTTAATATCACGTATTCTGTTTCCATGAAAGTGTCTGTTGTTCTGCCCATGTTGTTCATTCATGACCGAGAATCGAATTTTTTTTTTACTCGTGTTCAAGGCCGCATAAGTGTTGTTAGTAGTTGTTTAATATCAATGATGAATCAAATGTTGTTTTCTATCCCCGAATTGTAAGTAAGCTGTTAATGGACTCTTTTGTGCTACTGCTCATTTTGTTTCAAGTACAGTTCATTGTGCATTAATGTAATTACTATTACGCGCCACACTGGAATACGAATACTGCTGGAGTGCTAATGTGTTATTTATCACTGTTGCGCGTCGATATATTTAAAAAAAAAGGGGCTGGATTTGAGACTGCTTATCACTGCTTTCCATTTGAAGGTTAATCTAGTCTTAAGGCTGTTTCGGATTCGCTAAGGTTGGTTCATAACTGTTGCGTAAAACTTTGTAGTATAGTTGTTACCTTTGTATATTCATTGTCTATGTTTGCAATCAACCCATTTGAATAAATTGATTAATGCTGGGATAGTGCACGATAGTGTAGAAGCAGGATTACAGTTGTGTTTGTAAAATCTGTGGCTATACTCATAATTGGTCCATGTCGCTCGACTTCTGATTAAATGGTTGTTGCGTTCTTAATTATGTAGGGAGTCATTTCCTCTTGGTGATAAATCGAATCAAAATGTACAATTTAATTCATAACTCATGTTTAGTTAAGTATGCTTGAGAATCGTCTTTGGTATTAGATTGAGAAGAATGTATGAATAATTGGAAATTTAATATGTATGGCTGTTGCTATTAGATTGAGAAGAATGTACATTTTACAGTACGGTCACATCCATATGTGTGAATACATTTGCATTGGTATAAATTCATTATGCATTCTAAGCTAAATAAGCTTACCACTATATTTTCCAGCACAGTTATATTCATATATGCGAATGCGTTCGCATTAATTTAATTCACTATAAGCTAAATAGGCTGGTCATTAATGATGGATAGCTAGAAAAGTTATCTAAAATTAGTAGAGGCGTGCCATGTAGCTAGCAAATAATTATCTATGGCCCTCTTTATCAATCAAATATAAGATTAGGACAAGTAAACCTTTAACATTTTTAGGAAGTTCAATTCAAACATGATTAATTACATTGTCGCTGTGGGTACGGTTCCCGTGACATAGTGATAATGCCAACCTTCAGGGGTGCCTTTTAGGTGGCCCGATTTAAATAAATTTGAATAATAAAAATATTAAAATTAAATTGAGGTGTGCCATACCAAATAAATATACAAACATATGGCCCTCGATAATTAAATACATAGAAAAATCGAGGCGTGCTATTTAGCAAATTCCATGGCCCTCGACGAATTAGAAAGGCGTAGCTGCTTTAGGCGCGTCATTTTAATAATTTAACTTCCTAATTTCGGGTGCGCATTTATGTGACCCAAATCCAAAATCCCGATGTTTAATTGAAAGATGTTACAAATTACGAGTGCATTTATGTGACGTAATTCGTGACATATTTTGATTAACATCGCAATTCTTCAATAATTTAAAAAGCGGAAAAGCGTAATAAAGTAAAATGCACCATAGGCTAATAACATGTATTAAAATTAGATAATAAGCCGATTATGACAATAAAGCGACCGTGCTAAAACCACGGAACCCGAGGGTGCCTAACACCTTCCCGCGGGTTAACAGAATTCCTTACTCAGAATTCCTGGTTCGCAGACTTCTTTAAGAAGGTCAAACCTTTTCCTCGATCTGGGATAAAACCGGTGACTTGGAACACCAATTTAAATTTCCAAGTGGCGACTCTGAAAATAATTAAATAATCTCATTTTGATTAATATCATTTTAATTGGAAAAACTCATTTTTATACATTTCCTTCCCGGGGAATGTACGAAAAGAGGTGTGACACAACTCTAAAACATTCAAATAGCTAATTATAGTCAGACTCAGTCTCCTCCTCTGACTCAAACTCAGACTCAGACCCCATTGCAGCTTGATTGCCTTTCTTGCTTCTTTTTTTTTAAATAATTTTTGGATCAAAGCCTAAGTTGCTTGAAATTCTTGCGATATTTGATCCACTTTTTGACGCATAGCTTGCATGTCTTTTTGGAAAACTGATGCCCAGTGAATAATGCTGCTGGTGGATGATGGGAGGATAGCTGTACTCCAATCCCGTAAACTCGACCTTTATTTATTTTCATGAGAAATAAAGAAAAGAAAGTAAAAGGAGTAAGAAAACAAAAATGCAACTTTCAAACTAATTCCAAAATAGATAATTACATAATATTTATACCTTTATTCACGCCACTAGCCGCCTGCGTCCAAATTGGAGTCATATCATCCAGTGGCGGTAAGTTCCTTCAAGCTGAGTTTGTCGCCATGCATCAAGATCAATATGATACTTGTCCTGAAATAAAAATAATACACGTTATATAAATAAAATAAACCAAGAGGGAAAAATAATATAGTGTTAGAGTGAGATAATACAAATGTCTCTGAAGTACACGGTTCGCCCCATCCTTCTCTTGTGTCGTCCTTCTTCTACTTCTTCTTCTTCTTCTTCTTCTTCTTCTTCTTCTTCTTCTTCTTGTGGGTCTATGCAAAGACCCCAGCATAAGTCACATCTCCCCCACGTTCCTTTTCTTGAAAATTAAAAAGTAGTTAGAGATATATATGTATATATATGTGTTCAATTTGCATACTTGTAAAACTATGAATATTTTATAATGAAATTACCAATCTCAAACGATGGTCTGCAAAACTAATAGAACCTCCACTATGCAACGCTCCACCCTTAGTAGAAGCTCTAGTTAACTTTGATTGTTCACTCTTCTTCTTCCACTTCGCCAAGAGTTGATTCCCGACATCTTCGTGTATCCAATCAGGCCTGGTGCCACCTCTCCAAGAAACATGATGTGAATCTGTTATCCACTTCTGTGCTCTCTTCTCGAAGTTCTCATTCACCAACTTTTCAAGTGCAGGCTTTCATACGCGCCTAACTTGTAAAATTGAATAAATAATATTAGATGAATGAGGATAAGTATTAATAAAAAATTAATTTATTCTTACCTTAAATTGTTGCCACATATTCATTCTGATCTGGTACGGTATCTGTCTCCAGGAATTCCACGGCTCATGAAAAAATGGCTTCATAGATTTCATCACTATATGCGTGGCCTGATTCCATCACCATCGCCATGTGGACTTATTCTTACACAAAGGATAAGGTACATAGTACACTTATTTCACATTTTGTGCAATAATAAATGAGTCATAGAGTCTATACCTCCCTGTGTGCTTTATTTCAACAATTTTGCATTGAAGATGCACCTTCGTACCTCTATTTGGTGTTGGATCATACCACTTACACCGAAAGAGTACCAATTTTTTCTTCGACCAACACACTTTATACTCAAGTTCTATGATCTCTTGAAGCACACCATAATAATCAATATCCCCATTAGCTTTCACACACACACTACTATTATTTATTTTCTTACCTGTAGACCATCCTTCTGTATGAAACTTGTACCCATTGATACAATACTTAGACATCTTTCTGACTCTAGGATCAGGTCCCCAAGCTATATCATGCAAAAATTGGTCATTTATGCCAATAATTGGATTATGAACCTATAAACGGTAAAATAATTTAGAATTATTTAAATACATATAACTTATTATAATTTACCGTTAATAAGACCATGTTAAATATTAAGTAACACTTACAAACTCTTTAAACCATTCTGCAAGCTTTGGATAAACAAGCTCTTGCCCATATGTACCCACAAACCAACAGTCCGACAAAATAAAAAATGCCATTAGTTAAAACGATGATGAATCTTTAATATATGTCGGTAATATAAATGTATACTTACTTATAGTAAGGTTGGACCTCTGGAAAATTCAAAAGCACATGTGTTATAGCTAACTTTAGTTCCATATCAACCCAAAGTTGTCTTGAACTACGTTTTGGACCGCCTTTACCTGGTTGATTAAATATGGAAAATGGTGGATAGAAGGATCGGTGCCTCCATCGTCATGCCGATCAGGTCTATTTATCAAACATGGCACGTTATGTTCAAAATAATATGAACAAAAATAAGAAGTTTCTCTAGCCACATATGCCTCACAAATCGATCCTTCAATCCTAGATCTATTTTTTACGGTACGCTTACATTTGCCAGTAATCCTGCATATTAATATTATTTTTAGATGGAATAATGTTAAAATGAAACACATAAGGATTAATGATTGATAGTCATTAATTACCTCTCAAATGAATATATTCATCTGCATTGAATTGGCCCTCCAAGCCATGCCTCTTGCGCAAGGTGAATTAGAAGATGTTCCATCACATCAAAAAACGCAAGAGGAAAAAATTCCGCCAATTTTTTTAACGTTACGCGAATGTTACTCTCCATGTAAGTTAGGTTATCCACCCTCAAGGTGCTAGAACACAACTCCTTGAAAAATAAGCTTACCTCTGTGATAGGCTTCCCTATTCTATCAGGCAATGCATTAAACGCAATAGGCATCAAAGATTCCATGAAAATGTGACAATCGTGAATTTTCATAGATGTCAACTTTCCTTCTTTGATGTCAACACACTAGACAGATTTAATGCATAACCATCTGGTATACTCAAATTATTAACCCAATCACAAATATCTCTTCTCTCCTCCAAGGTGAAGGTAAAATTGGCCTTGGGTTTTTGAATCTTGTTGTACAAATATGTCAGGCACAACTCACTTCGCCTACAATATTCCTTTAAGTCCATCTGGGCCTTCAAGTTATCCTTTGTCTTGTTTTTGACATCCATCACAATATTAAACAAATTGTCAAAGAATTTCTTCTAGATATGCATGACATCAAGATTATGCCGAAGAAGATTGTGCTTCCAATAAGGTAACTCCCAGAATATGCTCTGTTTAGTCCAGTTGTGTGTAACACCATAACCAGGTATCTTATTAGCCAAGGGATACTCTGTTATCTTAGGTAGATCCCTAACTCTGTTCCAAATCTCTTCTGGAGACCAGAAGGATGGTGGCTCCTCATAATCAGTTTTGTTCTTCATAAATGCACTAGTATTTCTCCTGGACTCATGATCCATTGGCAAGAAGTGACGATGGCAGTCAAACCATGTGTTCTTACCTCCATGTTTCAAAGTGAATTCCTTTGTATCTTCCATACAAGTCAGGCAAGTTAACTTTCTGGCAGTCAACCACCCGGACATCATTCCATAAGCAAGAAAATCATTTATAGTCGACATCAAAGCAGTACACAATATGAAGTTTTGCTTAGTTGACACATCATATGTTTCCGCGCCTTGATGCCACAATAACTTCAATTCATCAATCAAAGGCTGTATGTAAACATTAATCAACTTTTTTGGATTACGTGGACCAGGAACAATACAAGTTAGAAACAAATATGGACTTGTCATACATAACTCAAGTGGAAGATTATACAGCGTAAAAATACCAGCCAACATGAATATAGTGCAGCAAAGACTGCAAATGGAGTGAATCCATCAGCGCATAAACCCAACCTAATGTTTCTTGGTTCATTAGCAAAGTCCGAGAACACCCTATCGAAATGCTTCCACGCTTCTCCATCTGATGGATGACATAGAACACCATTTGGCCTTCTATGCTTATAATTCCATCTCATATGAGGAGTGGAGCTCATTGATGCATACAACCTCTTTAACCTTGGTATAAGGGATAAGTTGTGCATCGCCTTCACCGGGATCTTCTTCTTTTTATTATTTGTCACATCCTTGTATCGAGTCTTGTTACAAAATTTGCAGTTCTCTAGAGATGCATCATCCTGATAAAATAACATGCAACTATTCTCACAGCAATGATTCCTCTCTAATGAAAGACCCAACTTAGAAACCAATTTTTATGCTGTGTAGAAATCTTTGGGTAGGCCAATGTTACTCGGATTAAGTTCATTCATAAGCCCAATGATAGAATTTATGCCCAACTGAGAAATAGAACTATCCGAGTTAATATGAAGTAATCGAACAACAATAGACAACTTGGAATGCACTGAGCCTTCATACAAAAGACAACTAGCTTCCTCTAACTCTTTGAAGAACTTCTTAGCCTCATCATTTGGTTCAGATTGAGCCTCGGGCAATATCTCAAAGGCCTCTCTCATCATGTCATTGAATCTAGAATTTTCAACATTATTCTCCACTACGGGACTACCCTCCTCACCACCAAAAGAATTATGAAAATCAACATCATTTACGCTATCAAGTTTCTCCCCATGAGCAATCCATACATAATAATTTTCAATAAAATTCCTTTTGAAAAAAGATGACATGTAACAACATCTTCTCCCAATAACTTAACTCACTTGCATTTCACACAAGGGCACCTAATTGTTCCATCAATATGAAAATCATCGAGTGTCCTTGCCTTAGAAATAAATCCAGCAACCCCTTCTTTAAATTCATCCCTTAACCCCACACAATTAGGATGATTCCTATTACACATCAATTTACGATGCGCATGTGATGACTCGATAGGTCATTTATAGTTTTACCCTTCATTTTGTATTTCGAGACCTCTAATAGCTCTGTTTAGCCTTCCTCGATTTGCATGTGCAGTTTGTGTCCTTTTTCCGAAAAGTTTTTGTGAGAAAATTGATAAAAATATGAAATCGTGCCTTAAAACTCATTTGAGTTGACCACGGTCAACGTTTTGTATAAACGGATCCGGATTAGTGTTTTGATGGTCTCGGTGGGTCCACACCGTGATTTAGGACTTGGGCGTATACCCGAAATTGAATTCAAAAGTCCCTAGCTTGATCTAACATAATTTGTTGAAAACTAGAAATATAAAGGTTTAAAGAATTCCTAAATTTGACCTAAGTTGACTTTGTTGCTACCAGGTTCGGATTTCGGTTTCGCAACTTGGTATAAGTTCATTTTAATATTTATGACTTGTTTATAAAATTTGGTGCAAAACAGAGTTAATTTGACGTGATTTAGATGTCCATTTGAAAAATTAAAAGTTCTCAAGTCTCTTTAAAAATTCCATTCGTTTTGGTGTCCGATTCGTAGTTCTAGGTATTAGTTTGGTGTTTTGATTGCTTGAGCGAGTTCGTATGATGTGTTTGGACTTGTGTGCATGTTTGGTTTAGAGCTCCAAGAGCTCGGGTGAGTTTCGGATAAGCTACTGAGTGATTTTGGACTTTGTATAGGTGATGACCCTCTGTTGGTGGTGTGGTCTGTAGACCTCACAATTGTAAGGTGGGGGGTCGCATTTGCGATGTGGAAATTGCGAAGAGGGTCTAGGAACACCAGGGATCGCAATTGCGATCAATTGATCTCTTTTGCGAAGCTCCAGTGTTCGCATTTGCGATGACATCAGAGATGCGACTTCTTCGCACTTGCGACATTTGCGCCTAGACAAAAAGCTGAGAATGCGGGATTTAACTCATTTTTCACAAATTCTCAACCCTAAACACCCTAGAGGCGATTTTTCCAAGAGATTTTCTTCCTAAATTCATTGGTAAGTGACTTTAATCTATTTCTTTTCAATTACCCATTACATTTCATAAGTTTTCAACATCAAATCTAAGATTTTTATGGTAGAAATTAGGGATTTGGGTAGAATTAGGGAATTTTCGTAAATTTGAGATTTAGACCTCGAATTGAGGTCGGATTTCAAAACTAATTACATAACCGAGCTCGGGGTGAATGGGTAATTGACTTTTGGTCTGAACCTCGAGATTTGACCAAGCAATCTCGGGGTTGACTTTTGTTGTCTTTTTTTTTTTTGAAAAAGAGTAAAGATCTTAACTTTATGTATTGTAATTGATTTCCTTAGCATTATTTGATGTTATTGAATCGATTTTGGTAAGATTCGGTTGGTTTAGAAGCGGATTTTAGAGGAAAGGCCCCGGTTGAGCTTTGATTTGATTGCGAAGCGAGGTAAGTGTCTTGGTTAACCTTGAGTTGGGGGATTAGGACTTGTTTGCCTATTTTCTACGTGATTAACGTGTGGGTACAACGTATATGTGAAGTGACGAGCATTTATGCGTTGTTATTGGGATAAATCATGTAGGTGGAACTTGTTTCCTTGTGATTTGTGGCCTTCCTAATTATAATATCCATGCTTAGGTTAGATTATTACTTATTTGATCACTCCTTCCATAATTAATGCTTAGTTATTAATTGTTGAGTATTTGAAAGTTGAAGTTTGGTATCTTGGCATCATATTTGACGTAAAGCACATTCTCCTCGCGTTATTTATCTCCCGAATTTATATTATCTTTACTACATGGTAAGGAAGAGTAAAGATTGAAGCGTGACGCCGTGCGATTGCATTTATCTCATTTATTGATTAATACATAGTGAGGAAGAGAATTAAAGCACGAAGGGTGATGCCGTGCCATTTATATCATTTATTCATTGTTACATGCTGAGATAGAGAGTAAAAGTATATTCATTATTACATGGGGAGATCAAGAGTAAAAGCACGAAGGATGATGCCGTGCCATTTTCTTTTACTTATGTCTTCCTTTCATGGTAAGGATGAATGTAAAAGCACAAAGAGTGATGTCGTGCCATTTCATTTTACTTATGTCACCATTTCATGGTAAGGATGAATGTAAAAGCACAAGGGTGATGCCGTGCCATCCTTATACCATTTGTTTATCTGTCTTCATTGGTAGACGATCTATTTGGCTATCACGTGATGTCACACCTATCGTAGTTATCGTAAATTTTCTCCCTTTCGCATGTCCCCTCCAAATTGTACATTGTTAATCTCTATTTTTGTTGATGTTTTATATATATATATATATATGTGTGTGTGTGTGTGTGTGTGTGTGTGTGTGTGTGTGTGTACATGTTTAATTATGTGGGTGTCTTGTCATAGCCTCGTCACTACCTCGTCGAGGTTAGGCTCGACACTTACGAAGTACATTGGGCCGGTTGTACTCATACTATACTTCTGCACTTCTTGTGCAAAATTTGGCATTGGTTCCAGCGATGCGCGAGGTGCATCAGCTCGGGTCATTGCATACGGAGACTTGAGGTAGATCTGTTGGCGTCCGTAGACTTTGGAGTCCCCTTGCTCTTCCCTCTTTTACTATTAATTTCTTTCGAAATAGTTGTATTTATTTCAGACTCTGTTTGTTGAACTTTTAGTTGCTCGTGTACTCGTGACTCCGGATCTTTGGGCGTAGATATTATTACATAGCTTACGCTAGTGTTGTATTAGATTGAATTCCTATCTCTCGTTATTTCTCATCATTTTGTTTAAACTATTTTAAGACAAAAAAGTCCTAAAACATATAAATTAATCTAGTTTATTTCAAATTAGCATATGATAGCGCTCTAATACTTAATTGACTGCATTTTCTTCATTGCGTTCCAATAATAAATAATATGATTAACACATAGATAGCGCATGGAGAATTTCCAAACGAAAAGCCAAAACAGAGAAGTATTAGCACTTAAGTTATTTCTTAACTAACCTAATTTGAATGTATAAAAATTCTAACTCTTTAAAATATTGTTCAACTCTAACAGAGAAGTATTAGCACTTAAGTTGTTTTTTTATATAAACAAGAATTTCATACTTATTAAAAATACCCAAATTATTCTAAATTTTTTTTCTTGATTTACTATTAGATACATACAAGTATACTAGCCATTTCCACACGAACATCTAACTAAAAAGAAAAAAAAAATAACTAATTAATCTAAACGAGCAAATGTTTAACAAGTCACTATATGCATACTATATTGCAAAAATTATTACTAATTTATCCATACTATATTGCAAATTATATAGCTAATTTATACATATTATATTGCTAAATTAATGCATTAATGCAAAAATAAAATAAAAAAATACCTGAAAACGACTACCAGATCTGCTGCCGGACCACCACCGAAGGGGAGAAGAGCGCCCCCCCCCCCCCCCC